>PNEQ01095209.1:0-57239 GCA_003012365.1 Medauroidea extradentata
CTACTAACAGCGATGAAGTAGAAATTCATCGAAAATTAGTAGTTCCTGAGCCTTCCATAGTCGAAGAAAGTGAATCACCCTCTGTTGTTCCTACTCCTACAGAAACTGACACTAGATCTTCTCCTCAAGTCGCTGATGAAACTCACAGGAACTCAAAACCTAAACAAGGCGATCCTCCTCCAAGACGCTCTATTAGGAAGAAGAAAAAACCTGTTCACCTAGAAGACTTTGTGACTCTATAGGAATGTTATGAAATTTATTGTTTTATTTACTCTATGGTTGTTATTACAAAAGAAAGTCTGAGTTTATACTATCTCAAGTTTTATGTTTAATAAAACTTATGAAGAGGTTTCAGTTCTAAATCTTCTTTTATTTAGAACAGTTAGTAGCAAATAATTGCATGTAGTTCCGTGTATTTTCTTATTTGAATACAGCATTAGTGCAACAAAATCAAATGCAAACGACCTATCTGTATTTAATATACTTTAAAATGTTTATTTAAGTTCTTATCGACATACCAACTGACTGTATAATTTTATTTAATTAGCGCAAGCACAAAGCAACACAATCGAGCCGATTGTCGTTGGCAGACGCCGCTAATGATTCGCGCCACAGAGGTAGTTTAAAGTTCCACCAACAGATGGCATCAGAGTTAGGTTATCGCCACTTTGCCAAGCTTCGCTTGGAAGTGAATTGCATCATTCAGTTTGTTTGTACATTATGTAATGAATATGGGTTTCTGTTAAACACATTCAAAAGTACTAGAAGTGATTGTATGAATATCATTGGTAAATTATGTGAAGTCATTAGTAATGTAAGTTGTTTTGTTTTATTATCGCCAGCCTTAGTAGCCTGTCTGGAAATAGAAACAGCATTTTTTCCCCCTGTTTCACACACTAAGAAAATACATTATTTATTATTTCTCTTTACGTGCGGCGTCGTCGTTCATTGCATTATGCTGAACGGAATTTGTATTCTTGAGTTGCATGTGTCGTGTGTGTTTTTTTGTGGCGGGTTTAGTT
Organism: Medauroidea extradentata; assembly: GCA_003012365.1. NCBI lineage: Eukaryota > Metazoa > Arthropoda > Insecta > Phasmatodea > Phasmatidae > Medauroidea > Medauroidea extradentata. The sequence goes on from PNEQ01095209.1 coordinate 1,023, forward strand.
TAAAAGTTAGAATATACTGTGCATACATTTACGTGATTCGTAACGGTAATAGCGCCGTTCGAGTAGACACAGAGAAACCAGTGTTACAAGACGTTTACTCGCAGGTATTTATAACTAAGATTACAACTGACTACAGCATATATTCAGCACCTGTGCATTTAATGAGTATATATTGTAGATAACATTTATCGGAGCAGTGTAATGTAATGTAAACACTGTACAAGCCTATGTAAATAAAAGAACATGGCAATGTAGATGTTTACATGTAGCGGAAAGATATAAACTGGCAGAAAATAGAAATTAATCAGGACTCTTTTTTCAGTGCTCACTTTATTCCGAATCATCTATAGTATGTTATGTACATGTAACATGACATCATGTCTATGACCGGAAATGAGTTTGTGAAATGTAACAGCATGGACCCGAGTAAAAGGCAGCATGGTAGGCCAGTTATTTATCCATCTGTCCACCCTAATACATTCCAGTGGCGACGAGGGAAATTTGGTAATATAGTGGTGTGAATGTAGCAGTAATTGAGAGCAAATGTCGATTGACGCGCAAGTGGGAGCTGTGGACATGAAACAGCATGGTCCAGTATGGGGCAAGATAGAAGAGTTTAACAACGACCGAGAAGCATGGGACTCGTATGTAGAGAGGTTCGAATTGTTTTGTTTTGGCAATTCACTTCCAGAAGAAAAGAAATAGTGCACCTCATTGACATCGGTCGGGACAGAGATGTTGACAGGGATGAGGGTGGAGGAGATGGTGAATTATGAAAAGTACTGGCGTGCTCTAAGAGTGTTCCCGACTAGGCGCCAGCCGGTTAGCGGAGAACTGGCATTAAGGTGATACGAGTGGAGTGGTGTCAGGATCATGTGGCCCACGGCCGGCTTCAAAACTCTCCTCGTCCTCCGCCTTTATACTTACCTTCGGGGAGTGTTGTGGCCCTCCCCACGCTCATATACACACACAAACAAAGCACTCAACAGGGATTTCGGGTACCTGTACACCCACATGAAAACACGTGGTCGGGTTGTATGGTTCCATGCCCTTAAGCGCAGTGAAGCGGCGAAGTCAATAAATAACACAAAAATATAGGCAAGGCGTTATTATTAACTCACATCGTTCTCCAGTACACAATGCAATGCTGGCGATGTTGAAAGCAGTCCCGGACCTAGCTCGTCCAGTATGTGTGCACGGTAAAAATCCCACGTGGTGGGAATAGAGAAATTAATTATTATAAGCCCCTGGGCGCGAAACGAGTCGACAGGGGTGAGGAGTTAACCCGGGCACGGAAGTTACATTATATTTAAGATTCCAAAAAGCGAAAAGTAATTATTGCTGTGAAAATGATTAGACGAAAGAGATGCTGGTGCCCGGGCGACCGGAGCCGAACCACCTCGACACGCCACCAGTAGTCAACTGAGGAAGCCTTGGCGGGCTCAGGGCAACCACACCGCTGAGCGCGCCAAAACTTTTTAACACACAAAAACACATACAAACATACAAAAATTACACTTAAAAATTGAATAAAAATTATACCTGCTGATTAGTTTCCAAAAGATTGTTTGGAATGTTCGTATTTATGTTTTGAAAAATTTGGGTCAAACAATATTTCTCATTGCATGAATTTAAATTACGTTAAGAACAGAGAATTACTTTAATATAATTAAATGAAAAGTTAAGAGAGCAATGTTATTATTAAAAAGAGCAATTTAAGAATTATAAGATTTTAAGAAATTACGCAGCAGAGTTGGCCGGTTGGACAAGTCCTACATGACGTTAGGCACAGGGTTGTATTTACCTGAATTTGAGGTTAGACCCGACAAGTCTTTCCAGGATGCTGATGTTAGGGAAACAACCCTGGCCTTTTACTTTGCTTTATTACACGGTACAAGTGCTCCCATTGCTCTTACTTACACACAACACTCGTACTGAAAGTTAGGGGTTCACGGCGTGTTTGCTGCGTTTAGCTTTAATGGGGCATATTCCTAGCAATGGCTTATGCTTAGGGGATTTTTTATCTACATATGGACGTTGCGTTTGACTGCAAGGGTAGCGTCGGGATGCCGTGGCTTTTTAGGACCACGTTGTCGGGCGCGTTCCCATATGCGCCCGCAGTACTGCTTGCCAGGTGTACTCCCTTAGTGCATGGTGCGCACGACAGGCTGTTCCGAGGGCGCGCGGCTTGGTCCCAACGTACAGCCTACTTAGAAAGTTGTGTGTTCCCAAGAAACCAGCAGAGATAATGTTCATTGAAGCCATAACTATAATTCGTAATCACATGCAACCAGAACCGAATTACATTGCCGAGCAGTTCAAGTTTGATTACTGGATGCAGCAACCTAATGAATCCATTTTAGAGTTTATGAGTGTTTTAAAAGGGTTGAGTATACATTGTGAGTTTGGTGACACCTTGCTGGAGAGACTGCGGGATAAATTAGTAAGCGGTGTTAGTTCCAATCGCATTCGTCAAAAACTACTCCAAAAAGAAAATCTTCTGTACGAGCATGCATTGAAATTGGCTACAGGCTTCGAGCGTGCTATGTTGGAATCTGCAGTGTTCGTGCAAAATGCATCCACCACAGCAGAGGGGTTGTTGTCATCTTCAGGTACACATCGTTTGGAGGAGCCCAACATCCAGTATGTTGGAAAACGCAGTGCCTGGACAAACCCTTGTCAGGAACAAGGGTCCAAGAAGACGGTTTTTTCTGCTGCGGAAAAGGAAATCATGAAAGATCAGAGTGTAGATATCACAATTTTCCATGTCGTCGTTGTAACAAACGTGGTCATTTACAGCCAGTTTGTAAAAGTGCTAGTGTGCAGTATCTTGTTAGTAATAAGGCTAGTGATGTTGCCGATAAGGTTACTAGCAATGTAGGTTTCTAAGTATTTCAGATAAATGAAAACAGTGGGAAACTCCCAGACAAGTATACCTGTACATTGTTGGTAGAAGGTGTGTTGTTGGAGACGGAAATCGATACAGGATCCGCCATATCAGCTTTTCCTTACAATCTTTATAAACAGGTATTTCAAGCAGTTCTACTCCAGAGCACATCATTGGTGTTTTCTGCATATCAAGGGGGAATAATTAAATGTGTATGTTAAAACAAAACAAAGTGAGTTACAATTGCCAGTATATGTAGTAGAGAAGGGAGTGACCACATTGTTGGGATGGGATTGGCTTACGAAATTGGAAATCCAAATCAGTTTACCAGTTTGTAGTTATGAAATTGATGATTGTGGGCTAGCTAAACAATTACAAGAGAGATATCCAGTTGTGTTTGAGGCAACTTTAAGGGCATACAATAAAGGAACAGTATCACTGCATGTTAAGCCTGAAGCTAAGCCACAGTATCATAAATCGAGAGCTTTACCCTTTGCCTTGAAGGAGAAGGTGAAGCAGGAATCAGAGAGGTTAGTTGATGCAGGGATATTAAGTCCAGTGGAATCAAGTGAGTGGGCAACTCCTATTGTACCATCATTAAAAAGGATGGAACTGTCAGAATTTGTGGTCATTACAAAATCACTGTTAACATTTTCTTAGAAGTGGATCATTATCCAGTACCAAGAATTGAGGACATTTTGAACAGTATTGACAAATGTGACAAATTCAGTAAAATTGATTTAATCCAAGCCTACCACCAAGTCCTCTTAGAGGAGAATTCAAGGAAATATGTTACAATTAATACGCACAAAGGTTTGTTTCAGTACAGTCGTATTCCATTTGGAGTAGCATCAGGACCCGGTATTTTTCAACGATTGATGGAAAAGTTGCTAGTTGATATAGAGGGCGTTGTGGTGTTTCTTGATGATATTTTAATCACAGCTGGAAAATGATGATAAACATGTCGATACACTGAATAAGGTATTTACGATACTGCATGAAGTAAACCTGTGTGTACAATCAAATAAGCGTAGTTTTAGGCAAAGTTCAGTAGAATATTGTGGTTATGTAATGGATGAAAATGGTTTACACACAGCCCAAAACAAAGTACAAGCTATTTTGGAAGCACCGATACCTACCAATGTAACCGAATTGAGAGCCTATTTAGGCCTGATTAACAACTATGCACGATTTGTGCCAAATCTGGATAGTATATTGCATCCATTGTATCAGTTATTGCGGAAAGGTACGGAGTGGAAAATTACACAGGACTGTTTGAATGCTATTAAGTGAATAAAAGAGATCACTGTATCCGCAGATGTGTTAGCACACTATGACCCAAGTTTGCTTTTGAAAGTTGTGTGTGATGCCTCTCAATATGGTATTGGTGCCATTTTGTCACATGTGTACCCGGACATAACGGAGTGACAAATAGCATTTGCTTCACGCACACTGACTAAGGCGGAAATTAATTATTCCCAGATTGAAAAGTTTGTCATTAGTGTTTGGAGTAAAACATTTTCATCAGTATTTTTATTGGAACTAAGTTGGCTTTAGCAACAGATCACAAACCATTGTTACCTATATTTGGGCCAAAGAAAGGTACACCAATTATGGCAGCTGCATGCTTACAGCGGTATGCTCTATTTTTGTCAAATTTTGATATTGTTTTTGATAAATCAGAATGGCATGGAATTTCAGATGCTTTATCTCGATTGCCCCTTCCTCGTACAGGGTCAGGGCCTGTAGTAGGGGCAGTTAATGACGATGAAGCCACATATTTGCAATACGTAGGGGAGAGTAAAGTTCTGTTAACAAATAATGTGATGAGACAGGAAACTAAAATGGACCCATTATTGACAAAGGTCGTTAAGTATGTATTGTGTGGGTGGGCAAAAGAGGTGCCTGAGAAATTGAAACCCTTTTGGACACACAAAGAACAATTAACGGTAGAATCAGGCATACTAATGTGGGGTTATCGAGTTATCGTTCCAACGGTATGCAGGGAAGAATTATTGCAACAGTTGCATGGCAGTCATCTTGGTGTAGTTAAAATGAAATCACTTGCAAGAGCATATTTTTTGGTGGCCATTAATGGACAAAGGCTATGAAGAATTAGGTCATTCATGCCTAGCATGTCAGGCAGTGAAACCAAATCCAGCAGCAGTAGAACCGCAACCATGACCATTTGCTCTCAGTCCCTGGCAGAGAGTACATGTTGATTTTTTAGGGCAGTTTAAAGGTAAAACATATATTGTAGTAGTTGCTGCATATACAAAGTGGTTAGAGGTAGCTGAAGTGCGCTCAACAGCAACCACACATATCATCCGTTTCCTAAATTATCTCATGGCTAGGTTTGGTATATGCACACAATTTGTCAATGACAATTGCCCCCCATTTGCCTCTGAAGAATTTCAGATGTTTATACGGGTTTGTGTTGTCCAACACATGACATCCCCACCACACCATCAACAGTCTAACAGGCAGGCGGAAAATAGTGTTAAATTCTACAAACAAAAATTGAAATGTCTATTGCACACAGGTGGAAACATATCTAAAATCACGTTTAAATTGTTGCGGGATGTCCGGAATTCGGTTCATTGCTCTACGGGAGTATCCCCCGCCGAACTGACGTTTGGAAGGAATTTACTGACTGAGTACGATTTGTTGCACCCCACCAAAGGTGAATATCATCAACCGAAAACACCTACGGTGGGTACTGTAAAACGTGAATTTAAAGAAGGGACAGTAGTTCTTATGTATAGTGACAGAGGTTAATAGGTGAATAGCGCCTGGGGCAGGTGTTCGGCCCATTTGCTGTGATCTTTGCTGTTGCGTAAGCAGAGGCGGAGTTGTATTTTTATATCCTGATTCCGTCGTTCAGTCTGGTTCGCCCTGGGATGATACACCGGCGTGGTGTGCGCTGTTACGCCCCATTTGGTGCACATGTCTCGCCATTTCTTACTGCTGATTTGGGTACCATTATCTGACAACATGGCTCGCAGTTAACCCCATGTGGGGAAAAATTCGTTTTCTAATACTGCAGCAATGTTACTGATGCGGGTGTTGTTTACGGCGTATTCCTAGGGCCATCTTGAAAACAGGTCCTTTATTACCACTATGAACCTTTTGCCTCGCGAAGTAGTGGGGTATGGTCCCATAATATCCAAGGCTACCATATCGAAGGGTTCGGTTGGTACCCTGGCTTGTTGCTGCTGACTGCCATCTGTGCGCCTGGCCTTGAAATGGTTGTATGGCAGGCATTTACGTACGTAGTCTCGCACTTGGCACGCTATATCGGGCCAGTGGAAATTTTGCAGGATGTTTCGCGAGGTTTGTTTAGCGCCTGGGTGTCCGTCACGTTGACTGCTGTGCACGAATGTGAGGGCTTGTGCCCTGTCCGTGGAGGGTACATTAAGTTTCCACTTTTCGCTGCCTGCGCACGGCCGTGTTTCCAGTCTGTCGTCCACGATGTGCTATCTGTCGAGTACCTGCTGACCGCATTGTTTACGTTTCGCCAATGCGTAGGGCGCAGTTTGCTGTGAAATTATTACATCATTATATAGCTGGTCAATGTGGGTGTTATCTGTGACTGTTATACTGTTGCATGTGATTGCGTCTGTACTGTTTGTTTTGGATACTGGTGGCAACATTTCCTCCCACTCCTCTTCATCACGCGCGGTCGTGTTTTGGTCCAATGACCTTTATAGTGCGTCCGCCAGCTGATTTTCTGCTCCTGGTGAGTTTACTACGGGCCTCGCGAGTGTTGTGTAGCCATACTAAGCACCGGTTGTTAGTGCGTAATGTAAAGCGTCGGTACTCGAGGTAAGGCCTGTACCGCATGAATGCCCACACTACCGCGAGACACTCTCGCTTATTGACGTCGTAGCGTTTTTCTACTGGGCCAAATTTTGCACTGCTATAGTCTATGATGTGGCGTTCCCTGTTCTCGCCTAGCTGAAACAGCACTGCTCCCATTCCTCGTTCGCTGGCGTCTGTTTGTACGTTTGTAGGTTTGTTGGGATCGTGGCGTGCCAGCGCCGGACATTGTCTGAAACTGGCTTTGACGTCCTCGAAGCTTTTCGCCGCCTCTGGTGTACAGCTGAACTTTGTGCTGGGTGACAGGAGCACGGTGAGGAGCGCTGTTATTACTGCGAAATCTGAAATGTATTCCCTCAACCAATTTATTAGGTCGAAGAATTTGCGGACTTGTTTGCAGGCGTGTGGTGGGGTGTATTCTTCAAGGATTCGGAGTTGTTCCTGGTCGGTTTTGTTTCCATCTGAATTTATTACGTGCCCCAAAAATTTTATTTGCATTTTGCCAATATGGCATTTATGGTTGGCGCACACTAAACCGTTGATTGCGAGCCTTTCCAATACTAGTGACGAGTAGTGTATGTGCTCTTCCCATGTCTGCGACCAGACTACTATGTCGTCGAGATACTCAACTACGCACTCTCCAATTAGTCTGTCTAGCACAGGGACCATCATTGCTTGGAAGGTTGACGGAGCACATTTCAACCCGAAGGGCATTTCGCAGAATTGGTAATGTGACCCGTCTGGGGCGGTAAATGCCGTCTTGTGTCGGTGTTCTGGTTTTACTGGCACTTGCCAATAACCACTGCGCAAGTACAAGATGTCATAATTTTTGCGATACCCAACATGTTGAGAGCAGTTTTGACACTTATGTATGGTGGCGCTGCGGGTTTCGTGACTAAATTTAGTGGCCTCAGACCCACACAAAATCTCCAAGTGCCGTCTTTTTTAGGAGCCAAGGTTATGGCGGAATTGTATCGGCTGTCGGATGGTTCAATTATGCAGTCGGCGAGCATCTCTGTTATCTGTTGTTTAATTATTTTTGCCTGTGTTTGCAGATATTCCCACGGGGTGTGAACAGTGGTCTGTTGTGTTCCGGTTCTATGGCGTGTTCCGTGATGTTGGTGCGCTTAAGTGGGTCAGCGCTCGCGAAAACGTCTCTGCGCTCATGCAAGAGCTTCTGCATGGCTGCGTGGTATTGAGGTGGTACGCTGTGGTCTATAGCATCTAGTTTTACTGTTGTTGTTGCTGTTTGTGTGCGGGGTTCAATGTTATACACAGTTCTGCATTCCTTTTGCCCGAAATGAATTCGCCTGGCGGCAGTTTCCACGATTGTGTTTTGTTCAGTTTACCATGTCAATCCCAAGAGAGCATCTTCCCTTAACTCGCTTACTACATACACCACTGTTTGCGTCTCAATGTCACGTATTTTGATTGTGATGTTGGTCTGTCCCATTACTTCACCACTGGAGACAGTGGTGGCAAGTTGCACTGTTAGTTTACACTGGTTCAGATTACGGATGTCTACAAGATGTGGGCGGACAAAGTTGTGTGTAGCAGCGGTGTCAACAAGAGCATAACACATTTTACCATTGACAGAAATTGGAATGTGGATTAACTTACAGTTCTGGGCGCTGTTGATGCTGATTTGGTGAAGTAGTACCTGCTGTGGCGTCCAGTTCGTGTCGGTTGTTTAGGCCAATGGTACATCTGTTGTCCTGGGCAGTACCTGCAGGGATACGGTGGTTTCAGTGTTTTGTCCCACTGTCTTCTCTCGTCGTGTTGCACTTTCTTGACATAGCTAATTTTCTCCGGCGGTGGCGTAGTTTTGTGCACGTGAATCGGCCATGTCCGGACTCCCTTGTCTCTATCGCCCTCTGCTGCATAGCTCCTGCTGTGGGAACGTGCCTTGGTGTAGCTCGGGCTGGCCCATGCCAAGTCGTCATATGAGAGACTGTCTATGACCATGATAGATCGCATGAATTCCTCGTAACTACTGTGTATCAAGGGCGCAACTCCACTGCGAAATTCTGGCAACACATCAGAGGCTACAACCTCGAGCACTTCTGTTGTTGACATACTGCGATGGTACTGTTTGATCAAGTTAAATTTTCGCATAGCAAACGGAGTGAGTCACTCGCCTCGCTGCTGTGTTTGAAGCACTCCGTGGCTACGCGCATGTAAAGACATAAACGTGCTGGCGAATCGCAGCTGAAAGGCGGTGACAAACTCGTCCCATTTCATACTGTAATGTGTCACTGACTTGAACCAATGTCTTGCATCGCCTGACCGTTGGTTTCCTACACAACTAGGCCACTCATCTTCGCACATGCCATACCTGTGCATTCTGGCTGCACAGTCTTCTATGAATGCTTGTGGGTCTTCTGTTGCTGCCCCTGAAAAGTTCGGTAATGATTGGAACCTTTTTTGTGTTTTTGGTGTTTGAGCTTCTTGTCCTGCACACACGTGTCTCTCGTATGGTACGCTGGTTGGTGACGTGGGTGGTAACACTAAGGGTGTCCCCAGGTGGAGTTCGGGTTGCGTGTTCTGTCCTAATATTTGCGCATGGACGTGGCTTCGTCGCGTGCACTCGTGGCATTTAAATTCTGTGTCTGTCGGTGTTTTTGAGTTTAAATATTCCTTTAAGATTGTTTTGCATTTTTATTTTTGTTCCTACACGTTACCTTTAAATTTGATGGGAGTTTATTAAAAAGTTTCAGTGAGGTAAAATGTGTGCATTTCTTTTGTTGAGTAGAGCTTATTTGAGACAAGTGCAAATCATCCTTTGTTCTAGTTCAATGATGATGAATTTCCTAGTTTGGCTTTGAAAAAAAGTCAATGTTTTTATCTAGGAATATTAAGGAAGAAAAGATATACTGACATGGCAGTTACAGAATGCTGTTTTTTTAATAATTGTTTGCATGACTCTCTGTATTCGCAATTACTAATAATTCTTACAGCGTTTTTTTTTTTTTTTTTTTTAATAAACACTTTTCCACGTTCTGTGCAATTTCCCCAAGTTATAATACCATATTTCATTAGTGAGTGAAAGTATGTAAAGTACATCAACTTCATACTATCACTTTCTATTTTTTCAGCCATACAACAGAGAGCAAAATATGCTTATGTTAATTTATTGCATAGTATGTTAATATGATTTTTCCAGTTTACTTATTCATCAATTATTAACCCAAGAAATTTTGAATTATGTGACTGCTGTAGTTCTTTATTTAAGCAGAGCAATCGAGGCATGGTCTGCATTTGAATCGTGTGGGGAAGAGGAAACTTGCTGACCTCATTGCACGCAGGATTCATCCAGGTCATGGCTCTAGTCAGGAAATCCGAGTTATTGTGGGTAGTCGTAGGAATTTTTTATGGTAAAAGAATCATTATCAATATCATTTTCATGTACTAATAAAGTTATAAAAATAAAACAATACAGATGTGTCTTTACCATCAAAATATCAGGGGTCTCAATAGCAAAATAGATGAACTCTCAATATACCTTGAGCAATTGTCTTCAGAATGAATGCAGCCTGGATATACAAATATCATGTTTGACAGAAACTCATGTAACAGAGCCTTCGGGTAGACAAATTAAAATTCTTCGTTATTCCTTCGGTGCTATATATTGTAGATCTAGTATGGCTAAAGGAGGCACATGTATTTTTATAAAAAATACTGCTAGTATTAGTTATAAAAGTGATACACATCTAATATATGAATACCAAACTTTTGAGTGTAGTTGTGTTTGTATAACAATTGAAAGTGGTGATTATGGACATAATATAGAGCTCCATCTGGTAACTTTAATCACTTCTTGAAATTACTTGAAAATAACCCAAAATTGGTCTACCGAACTAACACAGAAATTACATCGTGCGGTGATTTTAATATTGATTACTTAACAGAAAGCAACAGGAAAAGTGAACTAAATAATCTACTTAACACTATCATTCTGAAGTCTATAGTTAACTTTGCCACTAGAATAGAAAGGACCTCTCAAACAGCTATTGATAACGTTTTTGTTGACAGCAACTTAGATAAAACAAATAGGTGCCTCCCCGTTGTAAATGGACTATCAGATCATGATGCACAAGTATTGATCATGACTACTATCAGTATACCTTCTAAAAGTGATCACTATAAGAAAACAATACATTTTTCATTAGAAAACACATCATTAAATTCTAAGATGATCTATTTAGGGAGCAGTGGTCATCAGTGCTTACATGCAATGAAACAAATTTAAAGTTTAACACTTTTACAGATCAAGTTTTCTTACTTTTCGAAAAAAAAAAAAAAAATAACCTTTCCATCTAGGTTAACACACCACAGCAGGAATGTGTCGGCGTGTGTAAACCACAGCTTCGCATTTGCCTACATTAATTTTAATTCGCCACAGGCGGAAATAATTTACTAGCTCATTGAGCATTTCCTGGGCTCGCTGGGTTGCGATCTCGGCACTTCTGGATCGCGTGTATATAACTGTGTCGTCGGCATATACACCTAGGTTCATGTTCCAATTAGGGGGCCGCGGAATATCGCAAGTATATAAGATAAATAAAACTGGGCCTAGTATGCTGCCTTGGGGTACTCCTGCCCTAATTTCTTTAAAATATGAGGTCGCTCCGTCAATGGTTACAGCAAAAGAGCGCCTATTTAAATAGGAGGCAATGAGTTTAATATAACAATCGGGGAAATTTTTCTCGTACATTTAAAAAAGTAGTCCAGCATGAAACACCCTGTCAAATGCTTTCTCTACATCAAGAAAGACTGCAATTGAACATTGTCGCCAGTTAAAAGTTGTAGTTATGTGTTCAGTTAGTCTAACTAACTGATGAACAGTGGAATGCTTTTTTCTAAAGCCAAATTGCACATTAGGAAAAATATTCGCGTTTTGAATGTGAGTATCGAGGCGGCGCAGCAGAACACATTCTTGCACTTTTGAGAGCGTACTTAATAAGCTTATGGGGCGGTAATTTTGTGGCAAGGTCTGATCCTTGCCTGGCTTGGGAAAAACAATAACATTGGCACGTTTCCAGGGCGTGGGGAAGTGCGCAAGTGTCATACTTGCATTTATGCATCTAGCCAGAGCCTCTAGTGTAGACTCTGGCAGCTGCTTGAGAACTATAGCTTGTAGGGAATCGAACCCAGGTGCTTTGCGGGGCTTCATACGTTTAATTATACGTTTTACCTCGTCGGCACGCGTAAATTCAGGTTCGTCAGCTGAGGGCTGGCGAAGTCGCACTCGGAGGTCCCTATATATGCGAGCCACATGTGCTGGGTCGCAGGGTTGAATGTTCGGTATAAAAACCGTTTCTAAGTGATTAGCTACAGCCTCAGCTTTTTGCTGGGGCGTGTAGGTGGTGCTGGCTATGCCTTGAAGAGGCGGGATTGGGTTGCGCTTATTTGTAAGCGCTTTGGTTAAGTGCCATAGACTGTTGTCTTTAGTTGTGAGACGAGATAATTTATTATGCCACTGTTCAGTTTGCCAGTGGGTCATTTCTAAGTTAATTTGCTCTCTAAGTGCATTTATTTGTGTTCTGAGTTGGCCTGTACTACCTCGCGAGTAGTGCCTGCGCAAGCGATTTTTCTGAGTGATTAGCTCCCTGATATTGGCTGGCAGCGAATCACTATGGGGCTTTAGGGTCTTTTCAGGGACAAATTGGCTAACACCTGATTGAATTAGCTATGTGATATGGTCAATCGCAGAGTCTAACTCGCCGGGAGTGCTAACAGGTTCTGGCAGATTAATTTCCTCGTCCAGGTACTCTTTAAATGCTTCCCAATTCGGGTGTTTATAATCTTTAATTTTTCTAATTGGCCTTTCGTCTGTTTCCAGCTGATCAAAATTTAAATGGACAGGGTAGTGGTCCGAGGCCAATTCATGTATTACTTCTAGTGTAAAGGTCATATTAAGGCCTTTACATATAGCAAGATCTAAAATATCAGGCTGGTGATTTGCCTGTGTAGGTTCAAAAGTAGGTTCGTCAGGCACATGTATTAAGTAATTGTGCCTAGTTTGGTGGTTAAATAATGTATTTCCATTGGCTGTCCGCACCCTGCAGCCCCAGGTGGAGTGTTTTACATTCAGGTCGCCGACAGCCAATAGGATGGGGGAAATGTTTGTCAGTTCATTTAAATCCGCGCGCGTAGGTAAGTGTGCGGCCAGGTGGACAATAAATTGAATAGAGTGAAACTTGCTGGCCGCCGAGTTTTAAATTAATTCCCACGGCTTCAAGTGTATTTAGTTGAGGCTGTTTTGCTGCATGGCAGTTTATTGTGTTTTTAATTAATATTAAAACACCACCTCCTACTTGATTTTCTCTGTCCCTCCTAAAGCAAGAGTAACCTGGGACAGAGAAACGGTGATGTGGGCGTAAATGTGTTTCATTAACTGCCGCGACTTGTCCCTGGTGGTGATTTAAGTATTCTATCAGCTCCTGCTTCTTATTCCGGATGCCTGCTGCATTCCAGAACAAGATTTTGGCAATGGAAGGGGGCCTATTTGCAGGTCTGTTATCCTGCCTAGGGGGTGGCATTGGGTTGGGCCATTTTTCTGGCCGACAAGGCGAAGCCCGTTGTGGCCTTGCACTTGTCGTCTAGTGCGCTATTGGGATCTAGCCAGATCGCCAGCAGATGGAACAGCTGTGTGCACAACTGCCTCAGTTGGGGGTCCTGCTGGACCTTGGGGGATAGGGCGAACTGTTTCTCTATGGTAGCAAAGACTGAGGCAGTTACAGGGGTTGTGCTCTGCACTGGGGATACTTCCATAATGTCGTCTTGGGCCATTTCTGGAGCCTTTAAAGGCTCGGCTTGAGCTGGTCGTTCCTGATTGGCCGGGCGCTCTGGCCTATCCTGGCGCGGCGCCTGGGGCGGGGTGGGGGCAGCCTTCTTGGCAGTCTGCTGCGCCTGCTCGAGGCGAGCACTGACGGGCTTTTTGCTACTTTTCGGAGCAGTTTTAGGGGACATTTTCCCCTTAGGTCCCATTTGAGGGGGACCTTGGCCTCTGGGCTGGTGTGGATTTGCCAGTGCAGGGAATTCTACCTCTGAGAATCCCTGCTGAGCATAAAAAGCATTGTGCCTAATACTTGTGGTTATAGGTACGTTTAGGGTGTATCCAGGGACAAAGTTTTGCTCCTGAGTGGGCTGTTGCGGGCCTCTACTCACGGTGGTCTAGCCGTCTTGGCTGGTTTGTGCCCAGGGGGCGCGAGGGGCCTTGTAATTTTTGGGGGTTTGTCCCTGTCCCTGCAGCGAGGCTTTACTCTGTTGTTGTCGCTTCTGCCTCTCATCTTTGGGCAGGAATCGCCACTTTTCAGCCTTGTAGGCCTCGCAGCCCCTATAGTTGGCTGCGTGCTTGCCCTTGCAGCCAACACAGAATCGCAGGGACCTGTCGTCCTTGTTTTTCATGTCACAGGCGGTGGTCTTGTGACCGTTGCCGCACAGGCGACACCTAGGGGGGGGGGGCATGGCACACTTTGCTGGAGTGGCCAAAGCGTTGACAGTTGCTACACTGCGGGGGGCCTTCAGGGCGGTGGTAGTCCTCGACCTTGACGGCGAGACCACACAGATATTTTACATCAAAAATTTTGCAGGACTGCTCAGTGTTGGGCAGCTCCACTACAAACATGTGCAGTGGCTGCCTGTCACGCTGGGAGAGTTTGGGCTCTATGTTGCCAGGTTCGAAGCCTAGTTCGCGGAGCTCTTCTCGTATCCACAAGATGGGGAGGGTTCGCTCTAGGCGTTTTATGGTGACCTTGAGGGGCATTTCATGACGTGGTGTGAGCACGCTGAAGGGCACACTGACTGACTCCAGTACCTGTATTGCCAGGCGGTAGTCCGCGATAGTCTGGGGCAGGTATTGCACCCCTTGGGGAACCAGTCGGTTCTTAGTCGGCTGGGACAGTTGGTCTTTGAACAGTGCCAGGACCATTCCATAGGTGCAATCACTCGTGTGATACAACGTGATGGGGCGGAGTTGGGGCTTAGGGCCCTGAGGGGGAACCTGCAGTTCGGTTTGCTGAGTGGATGTTCCGGTCCCGGAATCCACTCTTGCGTGGTCTTAGGTGTGGACTGTGTCGTCTGTTTTGCGCTTTTTGGCATCCGCCATGATGCCAGGGGGGGGCCCCGAAGGGGTAATGTGAGTGTATGAACTACTCAATGTAACGACTAAATGTATACTACACTAGCACTAAATAAAAAATAAAAAGCTAATGAAGAGCTGTAGAAACGGTCTGGCGCTGTTAAAACAGCAGCAGACAGAAATCCTTTCAAATGTCCCTTGTTGCCAAGCACTTGCAAGCTTCCCTAAATGAATTTAAATTAACTGACTAAATATCCTGCCTAACCGACCTGTAGCAATATTTACCACCTACACTATGTGTCTTAGTTGGCACGGTTACGTTTCCAACACACAGATAGGCCACTGATGCTGAAGGTCTGGTAGACTGGCAGAAGGCAGTGAGCACGATGTGCACACTGCGGCTGCCAGAACAGAACCCCTCGGGGCCTACTGGTGCAAGGTGGTCCCCTTATATAGCTGTCTCTGCTGTGCTGCTCTCTGATTGGCTAGCTGTTCGGCCAATCACCTGCAGGCTTCCTCCTGATTGGTTAGTGTTGGCAGCCAATCCTGGCGAGTTTGCCCACTGCTCCCTTTGATTTCTTGTTGTTTTATATTTTTCCATGAAAAGAGGTGCCCATATTTTATTTAATTTGTAGCCATCATCCATGTTAATATTGTTTGGGTGTTTTAATATTTCTATGGTCTCTCAGATGGTCCTTAACCTGTAATTCCCTATGTTGGCTATTGTGCTAAAATTGTCAAATTCAATGTTGTTTCTGGTGTTCATGGAGTTCTCTGCTATGGCAGATTGCGGGTTGTCATACTTGTAGGCTTGTATGTGCTCTTTGAGTCTGGTGGTAATTTTCCTTCCTGTTTGGCCTATGTAGACTTTTCCGCATGAACATGGAACTTTGTAGACACCAGCTTTTTGTTCGGGTGGAGTTTTATCTTTAACTGACCCTACTGTATTGCTTATTATGTTGATGGGCTTCATTATTGTATGAATGTCATGTTTCCTGAGGAGGCGGGCCAGTTGGTCAGTGGTGCCTTTGATGTAGGGCAGTACAGCAACATGATTTAGTTTTTCCTTTATCTTAGAATCAGCCTTAATGGTTTGCTGTATCTCACGCCTGTTGTAACCATTGGCTTCTAGCAACGCAGTCAGGTGTTTGAACGCCTCGACCAGGTGTTGCTATTCACAAATGCTGTTAGCCCTAAAAACAAGTGTATTAAGCACAGATCTTTTCTGGCATGGAGGGTGGTGAGAATCTGCTTGTAGATAACTGTCCGTGTGTGTCGGTTTTCTGTAGATTCTGTGGCCTAAGGTGTTATCAGGCAGTGAATGTTGTTGAGATGCCCTAGAAACTGTAGCAGTTTATCCATTCCAAGTCTCCAGACCACGAACGTATCATCCACATAAAGGAACCAGTGCTGTGGTTTATAGGGGCTGGATTCGATAGCTCTTTGCTCGAAGTTGGCCATGAAGACATTGGCCAGCAAAGGTGAGAGTGGTGACCCCATAACAGCACATTTGTTTTGCACATAGCCTTTTCCTCCATAAGTGAAAAAGGTTGAGGTGACACAGTGCTCTATGAGCTTCACCCGTTCAAGGTTGCAGTGGTCCTCCCCAAGTTGGTCACGTAGGATTTGGAGAGCTTCTTGAACTGGCACTTTTGTGAAAAGTGAAACAACATTGAAGCTTACTAGGACATCTTCTGGCTGCAAGGTGATGCTTTTCAGTTTATCCACGAAATGTGTCGAGTTTTTTATGTAGGAAGCAGGAGTTGGAATGACAGGTTGAAGCAGTTTATTTAAATGCTTGGCTAAAAGATGGGTTGGAGATCCAATAACACTTACTATAGGGGGAAGAGGAATATCTGGCTTGTGAACTTTGGGTAGGCCATAGAAGGCAGATGGTCTAGGTTCTTTAATTACCAGGTGTTTTTTGACCTCTTTATTGAAAGATGACTCGGCTATGAGCTTTTTGGTTGTGGTCTCGATTTTTCTCAGTGGATTACGACTTACGCAGGAATAGGCTGCATCAGACAATAGTTCAGAGATCTTGTTATTGTTATCTTGTGAATTCATCACCACAGTGACATTACCATTGTCAGCTCTGAGGACTTTAATCTCTTTGTTGTTTCGCAGCTCTCTCAGTGCTCTTCTCTCTTTTCTGTTTACATTGGTTTGTGGTAGTGTCGTCTTGCATAGTATTCTTCCTGTTTCTGCTCGAATTTCGTCTGCCGAAGATGCTGGTAGATGCAGTATAGCGGCTTCAACCCCACATACAATGTCTTCTTTTTGTATGGTGGCTGGTGTGACTGCAAAGTTCATGCCTTTGGCAAGAACATTGGTAGTGGGTTCATTCAGCAGCTTGTCAGACATATTGATTACGACCTTTTTGCTGTCTAATGTGGGCCTCTGGTTCTGTCTGGTGAGGTTGCAAAACTTTTTCTTTTGTACTTCTGATGTGCGCAGTGAAACCGAAAGAGCTTGAGATGCTGAGGTTCATCACATCCCAGGAAGCTCCTTGGAAGACAAATTTGGGTCATCCTAAATTTCTCATCTGGGGAGCTCCCATGGATGCCCTTACAGGGAGCTCCCACAGAGCTCCTCTGAGGAACTCCCTGGGATGTCCGAGCAGGAGTTATCTTGTATGTCTCAACAGGCATTTCCTGGGATGTTCTAGCACATGCTCCTTAGGATGTCCTAGCAGACACTCCTTAGGATGTCCTAGCAGGTGCTCCCTGGGATATCCGAGCAGGAGCTCCCATGGATGTAGTAGATTTATAGGCAAGTTCCTAATTTGACCACTAGATAGCTCACGATATTATTTAAATATACATGAAATTTGTTGCAATTAATTTAGTAGGTAACTCACAACATTTATATATGCCTTAAGAAACATGTCCATTTATTAATTTCGACACACATATTTTTTAATAATGGTAGACTTTTGGAAGTTTAAGCATTTAAAAAAATTTTATTACAGACGAATTGTTTATTCAAAAGATTTTAAGAGGCTACATTAACAGTTACGTGTATTCGTCTTTTTAAGTATGTTTCAGGTATCTACTGTATGTACGGGAGGACGAAGCGTCTTTAAAATCTCGTCCTCCACCATTGTACTGTGCTCACCCACAATGTCCTAGTTAAAACCTGCGCCCTCCCAAAATTATAGAAAAAGGAAAATAAAGAAAATAAATACAGTTACCGCCACCCCAGCCCCACTCTTACTTCACAACTCTACTAACAACCTGGACCTTCCTACTTTTCCAGTGCCATTTTTACTTTTAATGCATGTAACTGCTGAGTGGTTACACCAAATATCGTACAAGGACAATATGGGAAAGTACAGCCTTTTAGCATTGTTGGAGCGGGAGACGTTTTATCAACGGCGTGAACTGGAAACACTAGCAAAATTTGCATTCTTACATCTCTTTTTTCTATGGTGTTTATACATTTACGACTAAATTCTTCTTAGGCTAATAGTATTAGAATGTGTTTATAAGTATTTTAAATATTATCTTATCAAAATAATAACAAAAAGAGCATAATTATTTTCTAAAATCATGATTACATTTCAATTTATAAATAATAAAATATAAAACTAAAACTACCCATAGAGCAATGTGCTACTGTAGAAGGAACAGCGCTCACATCGGCGTGAACTGGAATTAAATATCATGTCTCCTGTTTTTCTTCTGACTTTCCCATATTGTCCTTGTACAATATTTGGTTACACTCCTATTCTGTCGAGAGGGTTTTTACGATACTATGCAGGTTTTTCCCTCTCTCTTCTTAGATTATGGCTTAGCTATACGTACACCTAGGGAGGTAGACATGGCCCTAATTGCAGCCATGTCTGCCCAATCCCTCTCTGCCGCGATGCATGCCTACTCTGCATGAAACTTCCCCCTAGTAGGCGTATGGGGCTCAGCCCTGAGACGGACTGAGTCCCGCTCCTTCCCAGGGCCTCACACAACTTAGTAGTTAGGGTAGGTTAGAAAAAATTGTTATGTGTATTTGACTGTGTGTTGAATATTAAGTTTACAAATCATCAAAACAAATACATTTGTTTTCTTTTGAGTTGAATACTTTTTCTGCTGGAAGGAGCTGCTAGGGATGTCCTAGGGAGCTCCTAGGGATGTCCCAGGGACGTGTTTAATACAGGTCCCAGGGAGCTCCAAGGGATGTCCCAGAGATATGTTTAATACAGGTCCCATGAAGCTCCTAGGAATGCCCTGGGGATGCATTTAATGCAGATCCCAGAGAGCTCCAGAGGATATCTCGGACATGTGTTCATTACAGATCCCAGGGAGCTCCTAGGGATGTCCCAGGGATGTGTATGCCAGACATCCTAGGGATGTCCGTAGGTAATATTTTGCCATGAACTTTTGCTACATAAAAAGGACTTGAAATGAACTTCCCTAGGACGTCCTAAGGACGACAGTTCTCACATCCTACGGACGTCCTAAGGATGTCTGTGTATTGGTAGGGAAATCCTCTCGTGTGTCAAAAATATTATGAACTAGTGTTTAATAAAAACCATAATCACTTAAATTAAATTTACATAGAGTATTGTGAGAGATTTCCTAACATATAAAATCAAATTTAAAATAAAATTAAATAATTATTGCAATCAAGTTGGGGTTAAAATTAATATATAATAAAATACATTACTTAATTAAGATAAATTAAAGTTCATATACACTAATATTACTTTGAAGTGTCCATTGAAATAATAAAATTAATGATTAACATAAAATATCCTGTAATACCATTACACCACGTGGCACTAAGAGGTAGCGGCGCCCAGGCGCCGACCCTGTGATGCCGGGTGGTACCAAAATGTTCGTCGGTGCTAAAAGACACCCCTAGAAAATGTATAAAGTGGCCCGTACATATAAATGCCCGTAAACAACTGCCCAGATAACACATAAGCTTACGGCAAGCCTTCAATTGATTTTATTTACGCTTGCCATTACCAGCCATGTTTGGTAAGATCGGTTGAAGCTTGAGTCAAGCCTATTTTTATAGTTATGTCCTGCCTTGTACGAGGCAAGCTTGCTACAAGCTTGCAGCAACCTTAAATCAAGCTTTCCTTGCAAGCTTGCTACAGGTTTGTCATGTGGAGACTAGTTAGCTTGATTCAAGCTTGCTGCAAACTTGCAGACTTATCATAGCAAGCTTGAATCAAGCTAATATTCATATCAGAGCGTTTATGTGGCAAGTGTCATGCAGCCACTTACGAGCAAAGTGCGGAAACATGGGTCGCACTCACGTTTGCTGAGTGAAATTCAAAGGCCAGGGGTAATCTTGTTTCCTCTTAAATAGTTTTTAATAATCATCTGTCAGGTTTAACCTCAAACGTCGCAGAAACCCCCCTGCGCCATGTCGGCATCATGGACTCCCCCATGCTGCCTGTCATGCTGTGTAATACCTGCAAGTTATTTTTAAAGTGAATTTAAATATAAGAATTTTGGTAAGTGTTTTCAAGTGCTCTCCATTCCTTCACAAAAATTCAAGAGCTAACCGATACATTACAGCACTGTAATGTAACATAAATCTCTGGATACCCGAAAACTGCATGTCTGAAAATAATTATAGAAACGTCCCCTAATACTATTTGGGACTCTAATCATCAAGATTTTGCATTTAAAAATTATACCCTTTTTGACTGAATTTATTTGCTTGGATATACTCCATTGCGAAACAAATGACTGTCGAAAGAAAACCTAAAATAAGACAAGAAAACATCAATAAGCAGAGTATGGTTTAGTCTTCAGGATCACGGTCTTAGAAGTACAGGTCTGGACACTCACCTACTCTTCAATGCTTTATCTTTGACCCTCTTGTGACTGAACGAAACTGTTGGCGCCACTATCGCAGTGGGGCTGTTGTGAAGAGAAGTTCGTTATTTTAATAAAAACTCAAGTGTTTAAACATATTCTGGTTAAATTTAAGTAAGTTTCTAATATTTGTACTTTAAAAATATAATACATTTAATGTTGGAAAATAATTACTAGCACGAGTGTGCTATTGGTGCCACAAGTTTTCATTCATTTTTGCTGATAGTAAAGGAACTAAAATCAGTCATAAGGGGGTCAATATTTAAAGCAGTGTCCAGACCTGAACTTCTAAGGCCATGATCAGGATACATACACAACATGAAATTCCAAAACTGGAATCGGGTCAGACAAAACAAGGAACAAACAGAAAATAAATGAAATAACAAAAATCTAAAAAAGAAACCTAAGCAGACAATGCGACACAATGATGAGACGAAACAAAAACACTGTTGACTGGAAAATTACAGTGTTCTGTTTCATGTCATCGTTTGTGTTGTTTGCTGTTTTTTCTGTTTGTGTCTGATGTCTTTGTGTTTTATTTCGTATCATTGTTGTGTCGTTTGTTGTAACTTTCTTATATCTACTGTGTTTTTGTTTCGTCACATCGTTGTGTCGCATTGTCTACTTAGGTTTATTTTTTAGATTTTTGTTATTTCATTTATTTTATATTTCTTCCCTGTTTTATCTGACACGATACCAGTTTTGGAATTTTATGTTGTGTATGTATCCTGATGACTAAAGCATAATCTGCTCAATGATGTTTTCTTGTCTTATTTTTGGTTTCCTTTTGACAGTCATTTATTTCGCAATAGAGTATGTCCAAGCAAATAAATCCAGTCATACTCTCCCATTGCACAGTTTTTTCAAAGCTCATATCCTCCTTTTTTTTGGTATTGTTTAAGGGTTTTTGTGTAATGATGAACGCGTGACAGGAACTTGCTGGACGAGGAAGGTGCACCACCACGGGCTCTGCAATTGGTTGGTTAGCGTCAATTGGGGTTAGGGGGGGGGGTCGACTATGTGTCGCTCCGGGCAGCAGCAAGCCTTTGTTAAACCTACCATAGTGTATCAAGAGTTAACTTTTGTATCTGTAACTTTTCACTTTAACTTTATTACATACCCGTAGTTACCTCCTCTATCTCTGTAACTCGTGATGCCCAGGGGCATAGTTTTATTTAAATTTTCATCCAACACATGTGACTGTTTTTTCGTGCAGTTTCGCCCACCGAACAGGCATAGGTCCGGGTACGCTTCAGCCACCACCATAGTGATATGTGTATGGATGTACAGTGATTGCTCTATAATAACCACTTCAGTAAGTACATCTGTTATTTATTGGCTAGCCGCTTGCCGCCCTTAAGGTTACGGGATCCTGAAAACCTGCCAATCCCCTAATGTTTTGAATTGCGCGAGTGGGCGTCCAGGTACCCGATATCCCTGGCGAGTGTCTTGTGTGTGCATCGAGGCATTGGGAACGCCTAAAGAGTCCCCTGCATATCTAAGATGTCGAGCAGATGGGAATTAGATCAGCTAACGCCGTGGCCTTCAGCCACATGACCTGTGCTCTCCGAGTGCTCATTCTCCCTGACGAGCTAGCGCCACTGTCGTGCAGGACAGGTCTCGCATAATTTTACCGTAGATATTGCAACATTCATCTCCTCACCGCAACCCCCGCTCGTGTCAATTTAACTCTCTGCAGACTCTTATCTTACTAATATTACAATCCCTGAGTATAACTTTGTGTCCTATCCCCAAAGGATAAATACCAGTGTCGCTGAAAAATAATAATTTTTTTTTCTGAATTACTTTTAGCATGTCAATATATTTCTTTGAATTTGGGTGCCAGAGAGGGGAAACGTATTCAAATTTTGACCTAGTGCTGTGAATTAATATGTAACTACCCTTGGATTACTAAAGTTATTTGTTCTAATTACAAACCCAAATAATTTGTTTGACTATATATTCTATATGTGGGTTGAAAGTAAGTTTACTAATGATCATTTCCCCGAGATCCTTGACTATACTTTGTTTGCTTAAATTAACACTATACATAGTGCACTGAAAATCTATTATATTGTGCCATCTTTAAAAAGTGACACAGAAACAATCTGCTAGTATTGAAATTAAGTAAATTTTCATTGCTTCAATCAATTAGTAAATTAAGGTCATTTTGAAGTTGTGACGTGAGCAGGGGTTGCAATGAGGTGTTTGACGAAAAAATACCTGCAGTAAACAAAATGAGAACTGTCCTGCACAGCAGTGGTGTGTGGAGGATACGTTGTCCGATAGTGACAGCTCGTCAGGGGGGCAACACTCGGAGAGCGTGTATTGTGTGGTCGACGACCATGGCGTTAGCTGATTTAACCCTCTCACGCTCGGCATCTCAAATATGCAGGGGACTCTTTAGGCAGTCACCATGCCTCGATGCACACACAGCAAGACACTCGCCAGGGATATTGGGCACCTGGACGACAATGTAAAAAAGACAAAACACTAGGAAAATTGGTGGGTTTTCAAGATCCCATAACCTTATAGCGGCGAAGTGGCAAGCCAATAAATAACTCATGTACTGATATATCAACATGTATCTGTACAACACAATCACTATGGCAGTGGCTGAAACGGGCCTGGAACTATGTCCATCTGGTGGGCGAAGCTGTACGACGAAAAACAGCCATGTGGGCTAGAAGTAAAATTTAAGTGATGTTAAGCCCCTGGGTATCGCGAGTGTATGGGTGAAGGAGGTAACTCTGGGCACGTAAACGAAATTAAGTGGAAATTTTCCACAGATAAGAAAAATTTAACTATTCAGACCCTCGACAGAACCATGCTCCTACATTGTTGATACGGGAGGTAGAAGATTAAGAAGAAACCGGTTTCACCTCAACCAGTATCCCAATGAAAAGATGAAGCCTACCAATATATCGGAAGCCTACGTTCCAGTTGAGGACTCAGTTTCACCACTTGTTCCAGATGAACACTCGGTCTCTTCAGCGGAGCCTTCTGACTCTACAATTCAAGCATCTAAGTCCACTGAAGTGACATCTTCACCAAAATCACCTATAAACAAGTTAAAATCTTCTCGATATGGTCGCATTATCAAACCACCTGTGAGACTTGAACTTTAAGGGAGGAGATGTTTGGGAAGTACTGAATTCTATGTAATTTTAAACTCTATGAACAAGGAGAAAAAACAAAACAGCTTTTGTTGTTGAATTGAAGTTGAAAATGTAAAAGAACAAGTAAAAAGAAATCGAAACTGAAAACACATAAGTTTTATTGCTTATAAAACACTTATTGATTAACTTTAATCCTATATAAAACATACTTTAAAAAAAAAATATGTGCTGTTGTGCTGTATAGCGCTCAGTTTATGTGCATATTTTGTGTTGTAAGTATTTGCATTGGTTGTATAATATCCTATGTTTTGCTTCGCAAATTTGACTATACTGATGGCATATTCTGTGTACAAAGTTCGAATAGGGAGGGCTATAAATAGGAAAATTCTGTAACTGTGCATGGAATTACCCCAGAATTCTATCCCATACCTCATCACTGAATGGAAATATGCATAGTAAATCATTCTTAATGTTTATTATCTACTATTGATTTGAGGGCTCTTAACATGTAGCATATGGTTGAAAGCTTATTTTCTAGTTTTTGAATGTGGTCTTTCCAGGTCAGATTTTTGTCTATGTGTAATCCTAGAAATTTTACCACTGATTTTTCGTCAATTGTTTTGTTGTTGTGTATACTCAAGATATGGGTGTCAATATTTCCCCATTTGCTGAATTGTATGAATTGAGTTTTGTCAATGTTAAGTATCAATCTGTTTAAATGAAACCATTTTTCTAGAGAGATAAGATAATTTTCTGAGATGTGTCTGAGGGAATTAATGTTACTTTCTTTTAGGAGGAGAATGGTGTCATCTGCAAGAAAGGTTACATTTCCAAATTTTATACTGTCTGGCAGGTCGTTAATGTATATAAGAAAGATTAGAGGCCCCAATATACTTCCCTGTGGAACCCCTGTTCTGAAGTTATTTTTGAGTCTTCGTAGTCCATTTCTACAATTTGAGTTCTGTTACATAAATATGACTTGAATAAGTGGTTTGCCATCCCTTCAAAACCTAAATTTTTTAGTATTTGTAACAGTATCTCATGATTAACAATATCAAACGCCTTTGAAAGGTCGTAAAATATTCCATACGTGAAGTCTCCTTTATCAAGTGCATCTGTCTTGTATCTTGTTAACTGGAATACAGCTGTCATGGTTGATTTGTTATTTTGAAAACCACTCTGTTGTTTACAAATTAATTTATTTTCTTGGAGGAATTGAACCAATCTTTTGTATATTATTTTGTCAAAAACTTTTGAAAATATTGGTAGCAAGCTAATGGGCCTGTAGTTTTCTAACTTATCTTTGTCTCTTTTTTTAATATATGGGAAGCACTTTGCCTACTTTAAGCCTGTCAGGAAAGATTCCTTGTTTAAATGTTTGATTAAGTATTATTTTGATGGGGTGTAGGAGACTTTTATAGCCTGATTTGATTACAACACTGGATAACCCATGTAATTCGGTTGATATTTTATTTTTTAGACCAAGTATGGTTTTAGCTATTTCATAGTATTTGTTGGTTAGAATATAAATTTTTTTATTAATTTGTATATTGTTAAATATATTCAATTCACCTGTGGTTGAGCTATTACTGGGGTTGATTATTGAGCTAATATTTACATAGTGAGAATTAAATGCATTTGCTATTTACTTTCTAGAAGTAATAAGTGTCCCATTTACTTTGATAGTAGTTTTATCCTTACTTTTTATTATTTTACTCCCTATTTTATTACTGATTATTTTCCAAATCTCTTTTTGTTTGTTTCTGCAATCATAAATTTTTTGAAGATGTACTTATTTTTTTGCTCCCTCACAACTATTTGATACATTCTTTTATATGTATTATATTGATCAATGGTGTGTTTTAGGTCTTTTGATAGCCTGCTATTTTTATACAGTTCTTTTAGTTTTTTACTGGAAGTAATGATACCTGTACTGATCCATTAAGGTTTATTGACCATACCTTTAGCCCCAGGTTTTCTGTATATTACAGTTTTTGGGAAAGATTCTTCAAAATATAGTAAGTATGTATTTACAAATAGGTTATAGTTTTTGTTTACATCATTTCTCTCATCAATTTCTAATCACTGTTCTCGAGCTAGTTTTGCAATAAAATTGTGATGGTTACATTTAGAATAACTTCTAGCATGGATTGCTTTCCCGGTTATTGTTGTTTTCCTACTTTCTAACGTAACTGTGACAATTTGTGCATAATGCTCTGATATCCCTGGATCAGTGTTATTCACTGTTGTTTGCGAGTTCGATTGACAAATTACATAGTCTATAGCTGTCCTGGTACTAAAATGTGTTGTGCAACGTGTTTTTTTTCTTTTATTTTATTTGCTAGATTGTAGGATATGTTTTCAAGTTCTTTACTGTTTGTGCTATAGTCAATGTTTAGATCGCCACAGAGCATAAGTTTCTTGTCTATGTTATGCTTGTGTACCTGTGTTAGTAACATCTCAAGTTTCTGTAAAAAAATTTTACGCATTTGCTGGGGGCCCGGGGGGTCTATACAATGAAATGAGTAGGATGGATGTCTCCTTGAAGAAGAGTTCAACTGCTGAGCATTCAAATTCCCCTTCATTATTTAAATTGTCCACATCTACTTTCGTTTTATATTTGTCAATAAAACACTCATGTATTAGTATGAAACTTCCACCCATGCCCTGTTACTCTAGAAAAACTACAAACAATCCTGTAGCCTGTAAGTCATTCCATTTTGCTTTCTATTGGAGTTAACCAATGTTCAGTTAAACCGATAATATGAGGTTTTAAAGGTTCAGCTATGTTGTTGATAAAAATGTCTAACTGTGTGGCCTTGTTTCTAAGTGACTGTATATTGTAAAGCATTACATTTAAAGTTATAACATGATTTTCTGCTTTGGACAAGTATTCAATTTTATGACTGTGAGTTTTAGGGTGAATGGTACTCATCTTATATTTTAGTTTCGTCTGGTGTGTTGGATCTCGTCCACAAGGTTGTGGTTGATGACTGCACAGTTGAGGTTACTGTGGGAGTTGCTGGTGCTGTAGATGTTGCTTGAGCAATGGAGGTTGCTGGTGGAGTAGAGTTTTCTTATGCTGTAGAAGATAGGGCTGTTGAGGCTGTTGCTGCTGTTGTTGAGACTGTAGGTGCTGATGTTGTTGTAGGTGTTGATACAGTTGTAGCTGCCCTTGAAAGTGTTGGTGCAGCTGTAGTTTCTGGTGCTGTATGGGTTTGGGTTGTTGATGGTGGCAATGTTGGAGTTGGTACTGGTGAAGTTGGTATTGGTGATGTAGGCACTGTAGATGCTGTTGATGCTCTGCCGGATTGTGTATTGGTACACACACAATTTGGCTTGAGTCAGTGTTTACTCTAAAAAATTATTTTGTTAACTTCTTTGTCCTGCCTTCTAATTCTTATTACCCAATCATCTAGCATGGTACGTTTGGGAGGATTTTATTGAAGAACAAGCTTTCTATTCCATGGCAGAATATTCGATTCATAAACATTAGAAAGACCACATATTGTCAAAAACTGCACAAATCTCTTCTTTTTTTTTCTTCTGCTTCTCTTTCATGTTTTCTGTTTCAGATTTCCAAAACAAAGAATTTATAGAGTTGATGTACAGAAGGAGCTGACGAAGATTCAACATGAATTAATATACAAATTTAAGATAGCAATGTCTGTATAAACACATGTAATTGTTGTAAGTGTATAAGTTTTCAATTTATTGTGTTATCTTCATGACTTGTCCAATATCTTTGTACTATTGTGTATTGAAAAGATCTTACGGATGCAATAAAACAAACAAACTCTAGCATTCTTGTGTCAGAGTTGTTATTTGATTTATTTTGTTGTGTAGGTTTCTTGATAATCCATTAGTCTAGAAGAGTTGATTTCTGTAGCTGTGTTTTGTTTTGCATGGATAACACAGATTAAGAAATCTTGGATGCTAGGTAGTTTGTACCTTGATTATAAGGTGCAGTCCATGTTTGGTATGTAGATTCTTTTCTATTTCATTAATGTCGACCATGTTCACATTCTTGTGTATCATGCATAACTCCATGTATTTCTTGTTAGTTTCTTTGATTGCAAGGTTTACACATGATGTGTCGGCGAGATCATGTCTATGGGGTATTGTTACTACTACCACTCCTTTAGATTTTCGGACCCCCCAGGCTACCCTCGAGGGCTTTGCTGCATCACTTCCCTGATCTTTCGCTATGTCGTTCGATTCTCCTATGATGACTACTGTGTCACAGTTTTTAATGCATACAGGGTCTTCTTTTATCACTTTAAAAACTTCATGTTGGAGCACACCTGGTTTTGCGAAACCTAATGCACTAAAGCCTGATTTGCTGCTGTTTACTTTTTGTGCAATATGCCTTGCATGGTTGTCTCCCAGTATCAAGATATTGTGTGGTCTATTTCGTCTCAAACAGCTACTGTAATTTTTACAATTATTTCTGTGTTTCCTATATTAGGCCTACCTTTTGAAGTTGGTTTGTTGAACTTCGTTCCTAGCTGTTTTATTGCTTCTGTTTTCTAATTTGTGGCTCCCATTGTCTGTTTTGTGTTCTGCTGTGTTTAATTTCTTAAAGCAGAGAATTTTTTGGAGTGGTATTCTGAACCTCGGAGTTTGTATTTGTTTGGTTTGCAACACTCGTTTTTTGGCTACATCTGTCCATGGTTGTGGCGAGGAGACGTGCGATGACTTTGTGCTGATTTTCTGTTTGGCTTGTTTTTATTTGCTTTGCTTCTTCTTGTTGTCTTGCATCTCGATCTTTTTTTATTTCGTTATGAAGAACTGAAATAATTTATTCTAGTGACGCGATTTCGCCCTGCATGTTTTTAATGAGTTGGTTTTCTTCACTCACTTTTCCTTCAACCTCACCATCTTTGTTCGGCTATTCTACCGTGCATGTGGCGCAATACCAATCGCACTCGCGGTCTGAGGCGTCCCCTTCGTTAAAATCACAACACTTGCCGAAATGAAACCACAGATCACACTGGTCGCATAATACTCTGTTTCTGGTGACTTTATTGCACTTGTTATTATAAAGTATTTTAAGTTTATTGTTCCGTTTTGTGCATGGTTCTACATCACTTGGCGCCATTTTCGACCTTTTGTGTATGGAATATCATCTGGGTGGTGACTATAAGATTGGGTCTTAATACCATAGCAACGCAGCGCAGGTGCAAATTTTGCTCTGCACCTCTCAATAGCGATATTTAATCGGCCCCCTGTTTCCCAACAGTTTGGAGGCCTCCATATTGATCGGTGAAGGTTGGCGTCAACATATGTAGCTTATGCTATCTGTCCTATTTACTTATTCTGAATCCAACCATTGCATATATTGTCTATGGGATAAAGTTGTTTTTATACAAAAATGGCTTCTGCTAGTCCTTTGAACCGTGTTGATAAGTGTAAGATTATAATAATTGGTGCTGGTATGGCGGGTTTGTCAGCAGCTAACCACTTATTAAAAAATGGAATCACAGACTTTAAAATCTTGGAAGCAAGGGGGCGTGTCGGTGGTCGAATTGTATCTATTGAAACAGGTATTTAAGTTATGTTACTTTTAACCTGAAAGTGTTCACTTACGCAGAACGACTTTTTTTTGCCGACTGGTGTTTATTTTGATCTGGAATTTCTTTACAAATGTTAAAATAGAAATACGTATTAAAAATAGCTTTTTATTGTGTACCGGGCAAACTGTCAATGCTGAAGGTAAAATAAGCCATACTTGCAAACAGCCATGGTAGAAACCTAAGAAATTTAATTTTAGAGTAATGTAATAATAATGTAGATATCACGAGTAACATTTTCCCTGAGGCTCCATTGCCGCCTCTTCTGAGGCATCATAATGCAATTTTGGAATCCCTGTGTACTGAGTTAAATGACAAAGACTATGTGATTTTAGACTGGGGCACAAACGGAGATATCAAAAAACGAGAGTGGTAAATTCTTAAGTGCCACTAAGAAAGCAGTGATCAGCCTTACACACACTAATGTACTAGTTATAAATGTACCTTCCAGAAATGATCTCCCATCCAACTCGCTCATAAATAATGAAATATAGCTTGTCAATGGAAACTGAACACAATATTTGACAGTTTCAAAAATCTGTCAGTAGTAGAAGTTTCCAGACTCCCCATAGATCAGAATACAACTCACGGTGTGCATCTTAACTACAAAGGCAAGGTAGAACTTAACGAAAAAATCTGTGAGGCCATCAACAATTTTCAGTCTACGAATCACAGTCCTCCTACCCCATTTGCTCCATTTTGACTAGTTGAACCTGACGTAGCATTAGGCAGCAATTAACACCCTCATCAGCTTCACCGGGGCAGGGACGGCAGGCAGTTGAGGCAGTGAAGGAAAGGGTCGATAGGCTGAGGGATAGACAGTGGGTGGTAGTAGCAGGTGACCTTAATATTCCCAGGGTGCAGTGGGTAGAAGGGATGTAAGACATGGGTGGCATTATGCAGACACTTGCATCACACCTAGTTAACAGGGAGCTAGTGCAGGCAGTAGGAGCACCAACTAGATGCTGCAGATGGTGTGAGGTCAGTGCTGGATGTAGTGTTGGTCAGGCCTGGGGATATCATAGTTGATTCAATGGTAGTAGAGGGAATCAGTGATCATGATATAGGCTACCTGTGGTAGAAATAAAGCTAGGAAAATCTAAAGCTGATCAAACCAAAGATAGGGTAATGTGGCAATATGGACGAGGAAAGGGGAAAGGGGCGGAACAGTTCCTAAGGGGTAGGTATAATGAGTGGGCTAAACGGGAAATATGTGGAGTGCCTTTGGGAAGAGTTTAAAAAGATCATAGAAGATAGGTTGGTGAGGTTTGTCCCAAGGAAAAAAATAACGGCTGGGGGGGGGGGACCCACCATATTATGGGAGAGAAATTAAAGAGGCTGAAGGGAAGTGTAGGCAATTGCATGCAAGATATAGGAGATTGGAAATTGTACATGCTAGGGTATGGATGAAGCAGATAGGAAAGGAGCTAGAAACTAAGATAAAAGCAGCAAAGGATGAATACTTGGCCAACAACATGGTTGATGGAAAAAACAAAGGATCGCAGAAGTTCTTTGGCTATCTGAAAAGGGTGAAAGGTGGAGAGAAAGGAATTCCAATACTTATCAGGGAATGATGGCTTGACCGCAACCACTGACAAAGATAAAGCAGAATTATTTCAGGCTCAATATTTGTCTGTGTTTTGAGGGCACGGACGAATGGGGCGAGAAAGCAGATAGAGTCGAAAGGCCAAGTGGTAGTCTAAGGATAAGGGAACAGAATATAGGCAAAGTACTTAAAGGCTTGCATCCTAACAAAGCAGTGAGGCCCGATGGCATAGGGAATGGGGCTCTTAAGTTTGGCGGGAGGGTGATGACAAAGTATTTAGAAGTGTTGTTTGGCAGATCGATAGAGGAGGGCAAGTTACCAAAGGGGTGGAAGGAAGGTCTGGTGGTGCTAGTATACAAGCAAGGGGAGGATAGGGCAAGTCCTGGTAGTTACAGACCGGTGAGTCTCGCCTCGAGCACTGGTAAGATAATGGAAAGGCTGGTAGTTAAATTTGTGGTAGATGTAATGGATGAGAAGAACTGGGTGTAGGAATATCAGCATGGGTTCAGAAGAGGCTACTTGTGTGAGACGCAGCTGGCTGTGCTATTGGAGGATCTAGTAAAATCTGTAGATGAAGGGAAGCAGGTGGATGCCTGCTTAATAGATTTTGAGAAGGCATTTGACAAGGTGCCACATGGAATTTTAATGAGGAAAGTAAATGAGCTGCTAGATGACAGGTGGGTGGTTGACTGGATTGGTGAGTTCCTCAAGGGACGGAGCCAGAGAGTGAGAGTGGGGGACACCTTGTCAAAAGAAGGGAGCTGTAACATCAAGGGTGCCAAAAGGAAGTGTTCTGGACCCCTTCTTGTTTACTATAATGGCAAATGACGTGGGAGTGGGAGTGCGTGGCATGATGAGATTGTTCGCAGATGACTGTGTACTGTATTCTGAGGTAGGTGAGAAAAACAACTTGCAGGCAGACATTAATCGGGTATTAGAATGGACGGAAACCAATCAAATGAAGATTAATGTCAAGAAAACAAAGATAGTGAGATTCACTAAAAAGAGGTTAAAGAGCAGGCAGACATACAGATAGGTAGAGCAGGAGATAGGGGAGGTAGCAGAATACAAGTACTCAGGAGTGATGCTACAAGAAGACCTTGGGTGGAGGAACAGGTGAAGAGAGTGGTTTCTAAAGGAAAAAGGGCCCTGGGAATGCTGGGAAGAGTCCTGAAAGGAGTCAGTGGTGTGATGAAGGCATACACCTCAATGGTACACCCAATGCTGGAATATGGAGCGGCAGAGTGGGATCCCTACATGGAAGGGGAGGTGCAGGAACTGGTGGAGGTTCAGAGGAGGGTGGCTAGATGGATGAAGGGCAGGAGGGAGAGGATGAAGGTAATTACAGATCATCAGTGATGATGAAGGAAATGGGTTGGAGTACTTTGAAGGACGGGCAAAGGGTGGAGAGGCTTGTTAGGTTGTTCAGAGTAGTGAAGGGAAAGGGAGGATGGGGAATGTTAGGTTCCCATTTAATCAAGGGTGATTACGGA
Source organism: Medauroidea extradentata (assembly GCA_003012365.1). Classification (NCBI taxonomy): domain Eukaryota; kingdom Metazoa; phylum Arthropoda; class Insecta; order Phasmatodea; family Phasmatidae; genus Medauroidea; species Medauroidea extradentata. Next base: position 33,374 of record PNEQ01095209.1, read on the forward strand.
TGGAGAGGGAAGAACAGTCTTAAGATCCGGAGGGTGTGGAGGAAGATGGAGAGGGGTAGGCAGTAAATAATGGTGAGGTCGGTGAGGGAGTTCAATGTGCTTATAGAGAAGCTGGTGAGGGTTGACAGGGTTGGTTTGTTCAGGAGAGGTCTGGAGGGAGAGTGAGGCATGTGTTTGTTTGTGAGCTTGCCACTGAGCAAAAGCCCAACTGCAAGAAGTTATTATTATTGAATTACATAGCCACTTTACCACTCAAAGGTAGAGCATTTTTATTTGCAGATGACACTAATTTATTGTACACAGGAAAAACCATTAGCTGACCTATGCCTAGATATGCGACATGTTACTTAGCTACTGGAAACCTGGTTAGCTATGAACAAGTTGTCAGTCAGTGTTAACAAAACAATCTACGTGTTATTGCACAAGCCTGGGTTATTTTTACCAACAAACAATGGGTTCCTTATGCTTAATAATGAAGAAATTAAAAGAACCACAAGCATAAAATATGTAGGCATCATACTGGACCAAAATCTATCCTGGACAGAACATATAGACCAAACATGCAAGAAAATTGCACCTGCGGTAGGAGTACTTTACCGGGCTAGTAAACTGCTTCCTCTATCTGCGCTAAAAACATTTTCTTTCTCCCTCATACACTCACATCTCTCATACATGCTAACCATTTGGGGCCACACATCTACCAACAAACTAACCCCTTTACATACCTAGCAGAACAGAGCAATAAAGGCTATGTATGGTCTTCACTCCTGCGCACCATCTAAATATATTTATGATTTATCTAGCATCAAAGCTCTGGAAAATTCAAAAGCTGTATTATCTTGTATATTTGTGTACATACTCATACATAAAACAACCAGTGTAACCTCATATTTAAATTCAATAAAGATGTCCAATTAAGCTCCTCACTTTCCATTCATTAAATTGGTTTTTATTAGTGCATGTCATTAACAAAATTGTAAAATTTTGTTAATAGTAAGCATGTAATAGTGCAATATGTCATTGGCGGTACAGTCTGTCTGTCATAAGAATTCTATTCTTTGACAGTTCAGAAAAGTATCATGTATACCTATTAATCAGGAAAATACATTTAATTTTGATAAGTTATACAGTTTGAGAACAAGCTGAGTGTGTTTGTGCAAAAACACTTGTGGCAGAGGAAACACTTTTTCTTTCATGGAAACAGCTGTAAAAAGAAATGCAAACACAACTGTCAAAAAGTAGAATTCTTAAGTGAGACAGACTGTATGTAGGTTTCTTACAGCTCTTGCTAATATATTCACTGGACGACTTGAAGTACATGCCCCCTGACGTCACCGCAGGGGAAATACTGTGGGAAAGAAAGCTTGTTTACAAACCTGCTGATTTGTTAGTTGGTAATTGCAGAAAGCAAAACTGTTGCGCATTCATAAATTTGCACTCAAGGGTATAAAATATTAGTTTCAATTTCATGGTTAAGATACGCAAATACATAAGATTAATGTTTACCTGAAAAAGCGGCAAATTCCAAACAAATAATCAATTTTCTTGACGTACATCTCATTCGGGACATGTGAAACCAAACAGCTAAATGAAGGTTATGTTCGGCTGCGGTATCCATGGAGATAGGAAGTGTATCCCACACCTGACTGAAGCTCCGCCTCTTTTCAAGTCGTCCATTGATACTCGTTTACCTACCTAGCATAGGTCCATAAGAGCATCTTGTTATATCTCAGTCTGTTATTGTAGTATGTATGTTGATTACAGCTCGAGCTGTATATTCTCTCTCTCTTATGCCTGTTCCCTTTCAGTACTATCATATGTGATAGTTTCAAATTACTGTTCCTGTATTAGTGTTAACTACCACATACATACCTTACTAGTAGTATGTGTTGTTGGCTGAGTCAGCCAAAAGTGTTTTCATATCAATAGACTTATTATAAGTGTTTTGCGTACCTATGTGGATAATTTTATATCAGTAGCAAATTTATTTTGTTATTCAAAAATTCCAATTTTGTTATAGTGTTCTATTTGTTTGTAATATCTTGTCTCAAACAACTGTACTTCCTCCTTAATATGAGCTTCACACTCGTGGAGGTCAAATAATAGTAATAAAAAAAATTAGAAATAAAATATGTGAACTAGAACTTCTCATTGACGATCATTCTGAGATACCTTGTCTATGCCACAGGCCAGGTGGAGTTGCGCCTTGTCGCGGCAGGTGTTCGCCGAGTGTGTCGGTGGGAGGTGTGCGCGGGATGTTAACGGCAGATATGCGGTACTTGAGTGTGTGTGGCGGATCAGTGACGGCGGCAGGGTGAGTGTGAACTTGACAGTGACGTGCGACACCTGCCATCCCGGCCGCCGCGTAGCCATCTGCCAGTGCAGGACACGTGGCTTCGCCGCCCCCTCCCTCTACCGGCGCATGAAGAAGGCAGTCTGAAAGCAGCGGCCACGACGGACGGAACGAGAGAGACGTGGCGTGCTTCGGAACTCTGATTCGTCCAGCAAGAATTACGTAACGCGCGTGTGCAACTATCCGGCCCAGTGTTCTACTTTGTTTTGCCATTTGGAACTGGCTCGCTTAAGGCCCTAGGGTATGGGGGCGTGGACAGCCCCATAAGTGTCCATGTAAAATGTAGTTTTCTCCAAGTCCTCCTTGCTTTTCCCGAATCGCAGCTGTTTCAACTCGCCAGGTGAGAGAGGGGCACGCCGGTACGAACAGACCACAACTTATCGAGCCTCGTGTTCCCGGCTACGCTCTTAACCGGGTAGCGCCCAGAGCATCCCAACGCAGCTCCGTTCCTACCTCACTATCACCGGACACGGCATCATGGCGCCCAATGCTTTGGCGTGAATATCGCAATGTAAATCGACGTACAACCTACACAGAGGACTAGAAGACGATACTTCACCACAGGATCACCATAGTTGCATTGTTAGCCAGCTACGTCACAGCCCGCACTTCAGCGACAGCAGGAAACAATACACTGAGCTAGATCTAGAAACGAATTGAACCATCGCACACAATGAGCAGCAAGGAGTGTGTTAGGTGTGGACTACCAACCTTCCCTGATTTACTTTTCAGAGAAGTACTGCAACAGTGCTGCACATGTGCCATGGAGAACCGGAAGGGGAACTCGAGCATGAAAGTGGAGAAGCTTATTGACCACAGCCCGCCAAGGCAGGCCGAAGTATGCGACTCGCCAACATGTGACAGACAAGGGAAGGAGATGGCCACTTGTGTGACTTGTCGAACAAGACGCCACCGCAGATGTTCGCACGCCACGGAACTTGTCACGTTCGGTGAGGGCGTGTTCACTTGGGCAACTTGTGTGTCATCGAGGCCCCCTCCCCCGCTTCAAGGTCATATGTCACAAGCTACAAACCTACCACCCTATCATCCCTCCCCCAGCGCCTCATCGACTGCGTGTCGAGCTGTCGCGACAAGCCGCCAAGAGAGTGGGTACATTATGAAACTTCCCGAGTTCTCTGGACACATGATAACTTTTTGATGTCCTGCTATTTACTTTGCAGATACACTTGTAGCATTGCAGAGTTATGTTTTTTTTTTTTTTTTTGTGTTTTATGTAAGGTATTCTTTAGCTGGTATTGTAATTAATTATTTGGTAATATTTTAGCTAATTATTTCCTTTTTAGTATTCTCAGTTTTGGAAGGGGAAGGTATGGAAACACAGTCGTGAGATATAATCTAGAATTCAGTTATGGTATAATCAATAATGTTATGGCTAGTTGATCTTGGGCGTGGGTAACAGTTGCTTTGTGGCATGTTCTGTTTTTTTCTGGTTATTTTCCATGTTATAGTTTTTTACACAGTTGTTTGTTCATTGGGTTCTAGGGGGGAGGAGGTTGGTGGTATTGTGGTCACATGACGTCAGGTCGCTAATAGGCACGCGGCTCGGGGTGGCGTGTGTGACCCAGTTTTGCCTCCGCCATTTGCACCAATATTCAAGACACCAGGGAGTGTGGTCGCGCGAAGGGCCTGCAGCCCCAATCTGCTCTGAAATAGTTCGGGAGTGGCAAATTTAGCGTGTATGGGCAGCGCCGTGGTCTAGCTCTTTATTAAATTGTTTTCGGACAACCTTCTGGACTCTCCAGCCAAATTTTTCCACTCATATGCGTAGGCCATAAGATGCAATATCTTTTCTTCTTTGTCTATCCTCGTGGGCAGGAGGGCAATTAGCATACGAGCGAAAACTCGAGAATAGGCCCCCTGTTCTATGCAGGAACTCATGTAATAGATGGCAGATAACTATTGGATATGGTGGTTGCCTATATGGTAATGACAGAGTGATCTCTGTGATAACTTTGAAGAATAATGTCGTAAGTGCTGCAATGAACTGGGATAATAAATTCAAATTTCTTTCTGATGTGTATTCAAACAATAATTTATAGTATTTAAACTGTTATTTTATAGTTAATTACATTTTGTGAATATAATTTGATGTTTTTGAAGTAAGGCATGGTAAACAGTAGTTAAAATTATCCAGGTTTTTTTTTCCTGCTCCAATTCACGTCATTCACAACATTCAGTTCCCATGCAACCCTCCCCTCCACTCCTCAAGTGACTTATGGTAGCCTCTTTCTGGGACGACACTGGCATGTATTGCAGGTGTTCTTGGTTCACTCGTTGTACAAAACACTTTTCAAGTATTTTTATAATCGTTTGAACATTTTTTAAATTGCACAAACACGATTTTTATTCAAATCTCAAATTATAAATTTTTGTTATTAATGTGTTGACAGTATTTTTTTCATTATTGAACTTAAAAGAAAGTTATTAATATTTAAGTCTTATTCCTAGCATTTAATTGACATGCAGATATATGACTTCCAAAGTTTGGTTGTTGCCGACTTAAGTTAACGTTAAATAGGTTGACAAAATTGTTTTTTTATCTTGTGAGCAAAGGATACACCGAAGCATTAATTTGTGAGTTTAATTAGTAAATTTTACCATATTGCACATTTCAGCCTTGGAGTTAGGACCATACAAAATGTGTAGAGGCCATTCAGGTGGGAAAAATTCATAATTTTGAGTTTGTAAGAAATAATGTTAGATTGTAGGTGTTACAGGTTACCACATTTTCTTTTTATGGAAAATGTTTAGCATGCATATTTCTATAATGGCATGTCAAAGTTAAGATTTGCATGTAACAGCAGCATACACCCAACATTCCAACTGATTTACTGAAATTAAATCAGATGTTGTGGGCTGCATTCTAAAAGTTATAAAAACAAACATCAATTTATTTTTATATTTTAAGAACAATTTTTACAATCAAGTGAAGATTCATTCTTTTGAACAATGTTTTTTTTAATACAAAAATTAGTTAATGTCTATTTTAATAACTTCTAGCTTTTATCGTATGATATATGATTTCAGTGTATGTTATTTTCTTCCAATAATTTTGTTGGTTGTATCCTACAGGAATTTGCAAATTTTGGCTTTGACATGCCCTTATTTCAGTACTATGGATGTTGAAAATTTTCGATGAGTGGATAACATAGTCACTAGTAACACCAACAAAATACTATTTTGCAAAATATAAAATAAAACATTTTTGTCACGTGTACAATATTAACTATTATATAATGGGATTAAAATCTCTTTCAGGTTATGGGGTCATTGGACGTAGATTTTCTCCACTCCTTTCCGTAGTGAATGCGTACATTAACTCCACCAACTCTACTTATATGTTGCAATATGGCTCTTAGTCTAACTGTGAACATTATCTATGACAGGATGCCAGCGTGTGGAACTCGGAGCCAACTGGATCCATGGCGTTCTCGGCAATCCCATGTACGAACTGGCAATGGCAAATGGGTTAATAGATATTGTGCATGTCCCGAAGCCCCACAGAGTGGTTGCAGCTACTGAACAGGGCAAGCAGATACCATTTCATTTATTGCAGGTAAGTATGTAGATCACCAATGTTGAAATTTTGTTAACACTTTGGAAATATACCAAAAAAATAACTTCATATATTCTTATCATAAATTCACTTTTGCATATGCACAAATATTTTGCCAGTGAGGAAGGAGTGATTGTCTTGCTAAAAGAGGTTTTTAGTTTGATGGTTATTGAAATAGATTTATTTTTGTTGTTTGTTCATCGTATTTGTTACAAATTGAGGTTTCTAAAATTTTCCTAATGTCACTCAGCTGATGAACTTGTCAGTAGGTAGGTTGACGTCAATATTAATATTTAATTTTGGCAGGAAATAATATTCGTAGTTCGCAGAGTGAAGAAACTGTCATACATTGCCTTATAACTTCTTATAACCATGGCATGTGTAAATGGTTTGTTCTTCATTCTCGACTGCAGCCTATATCGTCTGGGGCCATTTTTACTTCCAATATAGATGTTCTGAAAGAAATATGATATTTTTATAAACTGTAATTTGTTAATACTTCGTTAACCATAACGACTGGCCCTTGTTGGAGAGTGTCAGTATTGTTAGTACATGTTCGTGTACCTGTGACTTAAGTTGCAGTGTTTTCTTGCAGGAGATATACGAAGCATACGTATGTTTTTTACGGAGGTGTGAAGAGTACTTCCTGTCCAACTTCTTGCCTCCAGCTGGAATCAGCAGTGTCGGCCAGCACATCAACCTGGAGGTGGCGTTGTTCCTCCAGCATGCGATGGACGGAGACATGGAGAAGCGACACCTCAGCGAGCTCATCTTCGACTGCCTCCTGAAGCGGGAGACATGTATCACTGGGTGCCACTCTATGGACGAGATAGACTTGCTGGAGCTAGGTAGCTACTCGGAGCTGCAGGGTGGGAACATTGTGCTGCCATCCGGCTACAGCAGCATCCTCGCGCCAGTCACCAGAGACATTCCCACCGACAAGATTGTGTGTAAGTGTGCGGTCAACACGGTGCGGTGGCGAGCCGACCTCTTCTCCTCCTCTGATCTCACCAGCCCAGGCGGTGACTCGGGGATCGGCCTACTTGCCAACGGTGATGTTGGGAACGAGTCGGACGATTCAGACAAAACGGTGACAGAAGACCCACTCGTCGAGAGTGGTGGTAAACCATCTGGAGATTGCATAGAACCGGACAAAGTATTGGAACCAAGGGAGAAAGATGACCCTTCGACGTCCAATTCTTTAGGACCTCCTGCAAGTGTCGTAGTAGAGTGTGAAGATGGGCGTAGTTTCTACGCGAATCACGTAATATGCACAGTGCCACTTGGAGTTCTGAAGGAGAAGGCTTCCACATTGTTCTCACCACCTCTGCCTCAGTATAAATTGGACTCTATAGACAGGTTGTTGTTTGGGACGGTGGACAAGATTATCCTAGAGTACGATAGGCCTTTCCTCAACCCAGACATATCAGAAGTGATGCTTCTCTGGGAAAAACATGACCATGATGTCGACAGGATCGATGGTAAGGCTTTCTCCCAGTATTTCATATTCTTTTCAGTCATTGTATTTGTGCTTTAGCTGTCTAACAAGACATAATCATAATTATCACTTTTTAATCTCTTGGTATTTTAGTGTTGCCACCATGATTAACTCTGCAGTAGTGCTGTGTTGTTTATCGTCTTAAGGCTGTATGTCTAGTTATTTTATGATATACAAGTCCCTAAGATTTTTTGGCTGCAGCTCTAAGAATCCACATAAGGATAGCTACAATTTTAAAAATAAAAACAAAAAATTTTAAAGCAGAAGTAGTTAATAAATTTTTCCTAAGCCTGCATGTTGAGGAGAAATAGTTTTTTTTCCTACATCTTAGATATTCTAATAATTTTGACTGTTTTGTAAACTTGCAAATTGGAAAGGAAACTAACTTTCAGCGAAAACCAGCATCAAAAACTAAGGCTAGCAGCAGTATGTGCAAATATGTACCCCACTTGTTTATCTCTCTGCTTCCTCCTCTGCATTGTTTGTTAGGTGACTTGAGCAAGTGTTGGTATCGCAAAATATACTCATTCTCCAAGCTGTCAGACACACTACTTCTCGGCTGGATCTCGGGCAAGGAGGCTGAATACATGGAGACACTATCCCACGAAGAAGTTGGCGACAAGTGTACAGAGATCCTGAGGATGTTCCTCAACGACCCATTTGTTCCAAAACCTAAACGTTGCGTTTGGTATGTCTCTTAGTAATTATATCACATAATGATTATAATTTGGCTTTCTGCTTTTCATGATAATCAAAACTTAAGGCTGTTGTTAATCTTTGCAGGGTAGGGCAGAAAAACCTTTACCTCCCTGATAAGAGATGTTAGTAACAGCCACTAAGCCCACTATTTAAGAGTAACACATTTTTAGTGTCATATCCACCATTGTTGATACTATGACAGGACAGTTCCCGGTAGTTCTCCATCGCCACCTTAAATTCAGGATGTACAAATGCTGTCTTATCATGTTGAATGTTCTGGCAAAGCAATGAAAGTTGATGCTATCCCTTAACAAAATTATCATTAAGGCTATATAAAACTATTGGGAATGACCCACTGAATCAGTATATCAACAGTGTAACGACTTGGGTGACTGGGGAATTGGGCGAATTCAACTTAACAATGCCCGACACCACTGTTGAAGCCTGTTACCTGGTAGATCTGGTTGGTAGGCCGCTCGCCAGATGGCCATATTCCACTAGTCGTTATCATTTCTGGATTCGGTTGCAGAACTTTGATACAATCTGGGATCCCTTTCCTGCTGTAACAATGCTGGTAGAGGTTGAGTCTCAAGGCTGGTAACAATTGAGGGGCACTTACTCCCTCTACACTCCATGTGAATAAAAATGCCATTGTTGAGCACAATGGGGTTTATTTCTGGATAATTCCTGGTTGGGAACACTGAAATTCTTCCTCCGTATTCGTCCGAAGGACGTGGTGTATGCTGTAAAATGTGGCAACAGCCAACAATGGTATTACCATGGAGTTAATATGGGAATGCACGAAACCTCTCCCTGCGCATCTCGTCCCTGGGGTTAGAACAAATCAAACAGTCCGGTACTTAACATTACTGACTATTGAAATACTAAATGATTTGTTCAAAATTTGAAGACCCCCAGAGAGCTGCGGAGCAAACTTCACGTACGTGTCTTTGCTTGTTCACAAGTCGGGCGAAGACTGAAAAAGGGCATCGGACGGGAAAGACAGGAACACTGTGTTTCGCGCCAAACTTATGTGTTTGCTATACTACATGCTAAAACACAAAACCCTATTGCAATAATTAATTAATATATAATTAATAATAAATAATGAATGCCCTTCTGCCCTTTTTTTACAGTCTTAAGTTCAATTTAAGGTGCATTCAGGAATACTTGAAATACAATAAAAGACATTAGACAAATTAAACCACATTCGTAAAATATACCATGAAAATCAGATAGTCTGATATGCTCCTGAAATTACTAATATCTTATCAGTTAAAAAGATGCATCAACAAAAAAATTAGTTTAAGTCGTATGGCAACCATCTCTGATAGTAGTTTGTCTGGTTTTGAAAACTGTAGGTCGTGGCCATTGTTGGAAACAAAGTTCAGCCAGTGGTTTAATGCAGCGTTATTTTCACTTGCTCTGATGACAGCATATTTCCCTTATTTAAATCTAAGGTTCATTCACTGAATTTTGCCTAAAATGGCCTTGTGGTAGCAAATTTACGTTTAGGAAAATTGTCTTATGCGCATGTCTCTGGCAGTACGTCACCTGTCCTAGCGACATACGAAATAAGACCATGTTTGTTGTGGTCCATCTGCTGCTCCAAGCAAACGGGCATGCATGGCACACGTCATCCGCCCTCTTCTCCGGCACCCGTTTGGCTGCTAATGTTAACAGCTAACTGGGGCTCGGAGTTGGTCTCGAACCTGGAGCTGGTTGTAGCTTGCTGCTTGTTGTTGGTCTAGAATCGCCACCCTCTGGCGACATTGCCTCTCCTGCTTCCCTGGGACGGGAGAGTCACCTTGAAAGTCACTGCTAGTGTGCCCGCTGAAGTGGTGCGCCCTGTCTACGCCTGTTGCCATCCAGTGATGTCTGTAACAACCCAGCTGATCGGGTGGGTGCTACACCACCTAAGCATGTGGGGGACCTGGCTGGCCCATCCTCGTCGGCGGATGGGATGAGTAGCTTGGCTTGTCCCCTTCCTCTGCGGGGCAGAGAGGGGCAGATCTGTTGTTCTCAACCTGGTGCAGTTTATGCAGCTTGGCTGTGGCTTGCATCGGCATCGCTGGGTGCGACGTGGTGGGGGTTCTTGAGGTTATGACATCACTGCTTTCGCTGTCGCCATCGCTGTATGCTTGTCTGCGCATGTGCGGTTGTTGCTGGGAGAGTTTGACGCCACACTCTCTATGTCACTGCCACCTTTAGCGTCTTGGACCTCAGCGGACTCTAGTGGGTCTCTGCTCAGGCTGTCGACCTCAGATAGACACATCTGTTTCTCGTTTGGCTGGCTGGTTACTTGTCTGGTAGGGGCCTGGATGCCCCTAGCTCGTTCTCTGCTCTGCTCAGCTGTTCTGGCCTACCCTTGTCAGGTTGGTCATCACTTGGACAGTCGACACCCTGTTGTTTCGCCTTTCTCACACTCTCGGATGATGAAACAGGGGAGCCTGGGGACAAAGAAGCAAATAAGTCGTGGCCATATGCCACTGCAGGTTCTTCTGAACTGTCCCCATTGGACGATCTTAGGCATCTCGACACTGGCGTGTCTCTGCTGTTGGGCCTCTAGTCACTCTCACCTTCTAACTCAGATGTTTTTGCATGAGCCCTGGCTGGCAGACCTCCTCCACTTCCCGTGGGCTCGCTCTTACGTCTGGTGGCCTCCCTTACTTCGGCCAGGTGCAGGTTGTCTCTGTGGACCTTTCTGATCCATCGTCCTAGCCTGACAAGGTAGCAGGTGTGGTGTAAACCCAGTGCAGAAAGCCTTCTGTCTTACTGACTCCGTGTTGTTGTGCACGTTGTGAAGCGACCAGCCTGCGCTTGGGGTATCGTTTTTCGATAAGTCAGTTATGTTTTTTGAATTTTGTAGAGTTCCCGTTAATGTTTATTTGTTTGCATGAATAATGCTAGCCAGTGTTACTGTCACTTCAGAACCAAGAGCTGGTTAGCCTAGTGTCAGGTGTAAGGCAGTAATGATGCCTTTATTATTTTCAAAAGCCCCAGTGAGTTGCCCGGCCACACTACTTTAAGCCATGGCCTGTAAATTATTAAAATTATAGTGTTCCTACCATTGTAAGTCAGTGGTAATTGTTTCAAAATGAGTTCCATATGTCTTAAGCTTAATAATCTCCTAAGAAAGTCATTTAGTTCAATGATGTAAATGTGATAATTTTTGCTGAACAGGATATTTCCTAGAAAACCCATTCTCTAAATTAAAACCGCTATTGGGCCTGGCAAAACAGTACATTAACAGAAACCGTGTCTGGATGCAATTGCTAGCGGTTAGTTTTCTCATGGTAATATTTTAATGTTAAATAATGTATTCTCAAGGCTGGAGTTTGAATTATTCTGAGTTCTGTTTTCACGACTGCACTTGTATTAAAAATAATTATGTTTTATGTGGACTTTTCTGAAACGGCATAAAATTTCAAGCAATTTTGGACTCTTAGAAATTTTACGAGAAATTGACCCTTCAAAAGTTATTGCAGTTGGAAAGTTTTTGGCATTTATTTTAAAGATATGTAGATGAGTTAGGCCAGCCCGGCCATAGTGCCGCGGGGCGACGCTGATAGGGGTTCGCTGAGGGTACTGCAAGGTGTACGGCCGGCGATGTTCGATGCCAAGACTTTATTTAATATAAATTTTATTGTAATATTATTTTGTAAAATAGTAAAATACGTCTTTATACTCAGCAGAATTTTGCCAATTTTTCGGTGAAGATAGTTTGTTTATTTTGTATCCAGACCGGTTATTTGATCTTGCTAGAATTTTATAGAACATTTTACCGGAAGGTAGGCCGCCATGGTATCTTGGGTCACCTTTGCGATTGCCGTGGCTGGTCACTTTGTTCTTGACTGTCGAGGAGGCCGGACGTGTGCTGCGTTGTGCGAGGTTAGCATGTGGTAAGCCGAGGGACGCGATCGAAAAACATGGGGCCGTGATGGAAGGCGGTGGAAAGACTTGTTAGAACTCTTCATTATTTACTAGTTTTGATTATTTTGATGTGAATTTTTAGCAGTATCAGCCGCGTGGCCTTCCCACTATCGGTTATGATTTAAGTTCAGCACGTGCTATTTTTCTTTTGAGTAGGATTTCATTTTAGTTCAGTTCTCTTTCAGTTTAATTTTATGTTGATGTACAAGAAGTTTGTACGTGCCGATGTAAGTGCGGTTGCGTGAGTTTTGTGAAGAAAAGGTAGTAAATATGGGCTGTTAATCTAACCACATGTTTGACTACCGTTCTGCATGCGTCCAACCTTCGATACCATGAGATCTTGAGATAAGAGCAGTTCTCCGCTGAAACCAGAGCATTTGTGAGAACTGACCAGTCCAAGTATATTTTAAGACTGTTGGGGCCTAGTGCTTAGAACACCAGTGCCACCACATTTTGTCGCCGCATTACGTGGGGCTAGTATCGTCACATCTGTCGTCGCTGCACGAAGAGCGTCGGTGCCATCACAATGTACACGTGCTGTCATGGCTGGATTGGTGGTTGCGGCCTCGCGGAAGTGGGGCACCACCTAGTGGCATACTGTCTCTGACACTGTAGTATGCGCTCCTTCATTCGACATCGCCTGCGTCTCCGTACTTCACTACTCTCGTTCGATGCCTCCTCAGGTGGGAAGCAGGCAGTCTCCCCCGGCAGAGGAGATTCCGGCCCTGCAACATTTCTGACGGACGGACTGTACCTTGCAGCATTTACCCTGGAACGTATGGTGAACAGGGCAGTTGGTAGGTGTTTAGCCTGGTCACTCGTAACCCTGGTTCGCAGCTGCACTTTTAGCTCCTGATTGCGGCGCTCCGTTGGATTCGCCCTGGGGTGATACGGTTGTTGTCTGGTGCTATGTATCCACCGGATGCAGTGCTCTCTCCATTTTTGTCCTGTAATCTGCATGCCATTATCCGTCAGGAGCACGCGTGAGTATCCCCACATGGTAAAGAACTCTGTCTCCAGTGTCCTGGCGATTATTGTTATCTTGGCATTGGTCACCGCAAACGCTTCCACCATCCACCTGGTGTAGAGATCTATAACTACAAGGATGAATTTCTTCCCACTCTTGCAGCGCAGTTAGGGGCCCATGAGGTCGAGGGCCACTGTGTCCATCGGGATACTGGACGTCCTCTGCTGCTACCCGTCTGCACGTCTGCTTGTGATCTGATTGCAAAACTGGCATTGGCGCATGTACTCTTCTGTCTGGCGCACTGCACCAGGCCAGTGGAAGTGACAGCAGAGGTTGGTCAGGGTCTGCGTTCCGCCTGGATGTTTTGCCCGTGTGCTGTCATGTATTAAGTGCAAGACAGCGGAGTGCTCTGTCATAGGGACATACAGTTTCCATGTGGCCTGCATTTTGCACACTCCACCTGCAGGTAGCCATCAACGGTAGGGCAGTGAGGCACTGTGCATCTGATGCAACTCTCGACCAGTTCTCTTGTAAACTGGCATTTTTGCTGCGCAACTAACACTTGGTGTCGCAGATCGCTCAATGTGACCTACTTTGAAACTGTCAAATGATAGCACTGGGGCATCTCACCTAAACTGAGCAGGGCACTGCCGGTCACCGGAGGCTTGAGTTTCTCCCACTCCTCCTCGTCCCTGGCGTGACGTCCTGGGCTGCCTGCGACAGGGTGTCAGTTAGCTCATTCTCCACACCAGGTACATGTTGAACCTCTTTAAGTCAAATGATTGTAAGAAAAGGGCCCACCTGGTTAGCTTGCTATGGGCCTCTCTCATAGAATGCAACCAGACCAGACACCTGTTGTCCATAAGCAACGTGAATCGCTGGTATTCGAGAAACTGCCTGTGCCGTTTGACAGTCCGGACAACGGCAAAGTATTCACGCTTGTTCACGTCGTAGCATCGCTCGACGCCTCCAAACTTCACGCTGCTGAAGTGTGTGATCCTCTGCTCATTATTATCCCAGTATTGGTAAGAGAACAGCATCAGGTCCCATTTCACTTGCATTTGCTGCAGGTTGGGGAGCCTGCTGGGATTGTGACCGCCAGTTTGGGACACTCACTGAACCTGGCCTATACTTTACCTCGTCAAAGGTGATCTAATGTGTCGGCTGTTTATTTGAACGGTCTGGCCGGTTTCAACAGGTCTGTCAGCGGTGCTTTCACTAAGGCGAAGTCGCGTACGAAGTAGCGCAGCCAGTTGACAAGTCTGAAGAATCTCCTCTACTGCTTTCGTGTCCGGGATACCAGCTGGTCATTGATTAGCTGGATCTATTCTGGTGTAGGTTGGCGTCTACCAAATAACAGAGGAGTTGGATTTAAGTCTTGCCGATGTGGCACTTCTAATTGGCGCATGTTAAGCCGTTAGTTACCAGTATTTCCAGAACTAGAGACAGGTGGAGAATTTGGTCCTCCTACGACTCGGACCATATGGTATAGCCGTCCAGGTAGACCAGAGCGAAGTCACAAATTTTGCAGTCGAGTTCGTGTACTATCAGAGCATGAAAAGTTGCAGGGGTGCACTTAAGCCTGAAAGGCATCACGCAGAATTGAAACTTCCAACCATCTGAGGCGGTGAAAGCAGTCTTGTGCCGGTCTTCTGGCGCGATAGATACTTGCCAGTATCCACTGCGTGGATCCAGTGACGACGTGACTTGGCACGCCCGAGTGCTCCTAGCGCTCCTTTGACTTGTATATATAGCGGTGGCGCACTCTGCATTATTCTGTCTATGGGCCTAAAATCCACGCAAAATCTCCAGGTTCTGTTCTTCATGGCCAGTGTGATGGCAGAATTGTATTGACTGTGCGTCAGCTTAATCACATCTTCCTGCAACATCTCTTGGATTTGGTTCTGAATAATTTTGCTCTGGTGAGGTTGGTACCTGTGCAGTGGTGTGATGGTATGTACACTGGGTCTGATGTAGTCAATGGGATTCGGTGTTGCGTGATGTCTGTTTGTTTGAGGGGGGTCCGAAGTTGCAAATACGTCACAATGTTCCTGTAGTAGCCTTTGGACTGCCTCCCTATAAACTTCCGGTACCTCATGGTCCAATTCATCTAGCAAAATGGGTGCCACTGGCCGGTCGGTTTTTTGGCTCTAGGTTATACATAGTTCGAAGCTCGTGGTGGCCAAAATGTATCTCCTATGTGTGGCCGGTTCCACTGCGGTGTATTACTCGGTCAACCATGGGATTCCTAGTATGACATCTTCTCGAAATTATGAAGTTACTAGCGCATTTGTCACTGAAACAATTTCCCAAATTTTAATAGTAATTAATGCCTCCCCAACTGTTTTGCTAGTCGGCTGTGCCGTTGCTAGCTGAAATGTACGTACAATAGTTTCCAACTTGTTCGGATAGATAAACTGTGGTTTCACAAACTTGTGAGAGGCTGCTGTGTCAATTAGGGCTCAACAGGTGTAGTTGTTCACCAAAATAGGTATACGGAGCATGCTGTTTTGTGAATTTTGAATTAGGTTCAAAACATGTTGTACAGTTCGGTCATTGTTGTTTAGTACTAGTGAATTTTCAGGTTCTGCTGAAATGTTATTTTGTTTACATTGTAATAGGTCCTTTTTGTTTATGGGCACGTCTTTATTTTGTGCAAAGTCGGGTACAGGGTTTGGCAATCTACAGGAACAACTGAATTACACATAGCTAAAGGCACATCAAGGAGCTTGTAAGCTTGTAAAGATGGAGCTTGTTTACACGCTAAAGCTAAAGAAACATCCCAACTTTCATTTTGGACACTAGTATGCAGTACTGATTTATTTTGAGTGTGTTTTCACTGCGGATTTAGTTGTGGATGTGTTGGCGACACTGCAACGGGTAATGTACATAAACAGGCGTTTACTTGCCAACACATTGGTAACACTGGAACAGTTTGTTGACATGTAGGCAACACTGGAATAACCTGATTACGCAAACACTGTAATTTTTTCTGTTGTTCTAAAATGGCAGGTTTTGTTGACTTACATTTGTTGACACATTACGTTTTCATGTTTCTGTGCGTATTGTTTATTTTGGTCAGAACATAGTTGATACAGGTTAGGCTGAAAAAAAAAAGAATTCTGAGTCACATCCTGTACAGTTGACTGATCTGGGATGAAAGTCACTTCTGGCTCCCTCACCCTATTGTGTCGTTTCCTGACTTTTCCAAGATAGGTTTTCCTGCTGCTTTTCCTAGGGCACTCGACTCGTGATGCCAATACTTGACCTGGACAGTACTATCAAGGAAATTTCGGGGATTGTGTGTAATCAATTTTTGGTCGGTCTGATTTATAAGTGAAATATTTGGTGGGCTTTGTATTGTCTTGTTCAGGTTTCGTTTCACCCTGATTTTCCTGGTTGTGATTGTTGTGGCTTCTACTCAAGTCACTGTTGTTACGACTAGATACTCTGTAACAGTCTTGTCGTGGAGATTCCTCTGTCATTGACTCCTCTAGCACGACTACTGGCCTATGAAAGTCAGACTCGCTACCATCAGTTAAGGAGGCCAGTGTTCCCCTGAATCGCTGTCTGACATCGGATGCAACAACTTCCAGAATCTCAGAGTGGTAGACATACTTGGGTGGTATTTACGTATCATATTAATTTTATGCATGACAAATGTATATAGTGACTCGGAAAATTGCTGCTTTGCCAGTATACGTTTCCAGTGTGACTGTAGCAAGGAAAAGGTGCTACTAAAATGACACTCAAATGCAGCACTAAATTTCGCTCAAGTTTGTTTGTAGTGAGTTATACCCTTCCACCATAACTTAGCCTCACCTTGCAATTTTTCTTCCATGCAGTTAGGCCAGTCGGCTTCCTCTATGCCGTAGCGCTGTAACCGCTGGACACAGTCCTCTAGGAAGGCTGCGGGGTCCTCTACTGGTAGTCTAGTGAAGGTTGACAGAGACTGGAACCTGTAAGGCATGTGATGAGCCACCAGAGACATGCGGAGCATAGTTGCAGCAGGGTGTACGGTCAGCTAATGCTCTACTGTTGCGTCGCGTGGGTGCGACTTTGACGTACCAAACTCCTGCTGTCCTTGTGCGACATCATGTGCTGCCTCTCTGTCTAGTGTATGAGAAGGGGAGGGGTAGCGTTTATTGATATCACATGCTACCTCGCTGCCTGTACCTTCACACTCTGCGTCGCGTGGTTTTTGCTTCACTTACTACGTTTTATATTGGTGTATGGTGGTTCTCCCAATGAAGTAATGTCTGAAAAATATTTTGTGAGCCAGCTAGTCATCTTTTAGAGGCCACGGAGTACGCGGATGACACGGTTGACCTGCTCTCTTGTCGGGCAATCGGCGGAGATGGCTAGCATTTATCACACTGAAAAAACCCATCTGATCGTTTTATCTGTCGCTCATGCTCCGTGAGGCTGTGTTCGTGGAATGGTAACTTAAACTGTAAACACGCGAGCATCCTTCCATTCAGTCCTTGGCACTTTTCATGGTACCGTACGTTCATCTGTTAACACTTTCACTGCTGGACTGGAATTAATAACTATGTATTTTGAAAACTGCTGGCCATATTTTAAGTATTTAAGAATTTTACTAAAAAACAATGAAGAAGGTTACAAAATAATGGGTTACAGTAAGTTAAAGTTCAAAGTTTGTGCTTTAATTTGATATGTACAAAATTATAAGTGTAATTAATCTATAAATTGAAAAAAAAAGTTTTAAACATACCCTTATTTTATATAAATAAATAATTGAACCAAGACAAGATACAAGCAAAAAAATTTAAAAAATTGATCTAATTGCACCATATCAGTTTTTATCATCAAAAAAGTTTCCTAAACATATTTAGTGGTTGTAATAACTGATTCCTTGAGGTTTGATTTTTTTTTAATAGAAGATATTGAATCACTTCTGTATTCAAATATACATTATTCACAGATAACAATGAAATAAATAAAAAAGTTACAAATATTTCCTGGTAGTAGTATATATTACAAAAATTAGATAAAAATCATTTATTTTAGTTTTGCTCACAGTTTTCTTGCACACATTTCACATATAGATTAGAAAAAAAAATTTGATATAGCTTCAATTCATGTAACAATCAAACGTTTCAAGACATTTTGATTATCTTTTTCATACATTCACTACAGCCCTATTTTTGTGCATGACCTGAACTTGTTTATAGTACTGCTACATATAACAGATAAAATATAAATACGTAACAAAAAAAATACTTACAAAACAACTCACATTACTAGCAAATATCATGCAAAGAGCCACCTTGCACGCATTACACTGGTAACTTGTGTCTTTTCGTCCAGCTTTTCCTGTAGCTTGCTTTCTTTTAACAGAACACACTTTGCAGTTCCTCTGAACTCTTGTCTTTCCTGGAGGAGGTGGGATTTTTTTCCAAGAAATGCTTGTTTCCAGAAAGACTTGCCAGCTGGGTTCCACTGGTTTGCGGTTGAGGTGTTTCTTCATCAAAGACCACGAGATCGTTACAGATTTTTTTGATGAAGTCTGTGACTGTCAGTTTCCTTTTTCCCACTTTTTTGTACAGCATACAAGCATTTACCACACACATTAGAAGTATGTGGAACGCTAGTTTCCTCCACCATTTCACGCTGCGATGTTCAAAGGCACCGTATGACATCTTCTGGTCAGACAAGTCAACTCCGAACTTGTTATTGTTATAGTTCACAACACATGTTGGCTTGGACTTCTCTTTTCCTCGTCTGTCCACATAGGTGATAATTTTTGCTTGATGTCGAGTACTTATCATGAACATATTACACTTGTCCTTCCAGCTCAAGGCTAATATGTTGCAGTTGCGTCGGAAAACTTGCTGACCACACTCAAGTTTGGCCCCTTTCACAGCAGCTGGCATTCCTCTTCTATTCTTTTGAGTCGTTCCAACTAGAGCAGTCTTCTGAGACTCTAAAGCACTCGGAAGAGTGGGGCTAGTGTAATAACGATCAGTGAATAATGTGCTCCCTAGACCGACTAAACTTCCTAGAAGGTTTATCACGATAGTCTGGATGACATTTCCTTGGCCACAGTACACTTCAAAGCTCCAAATATAACCAGTGTCAGATTCAGGTAACATGTACAGTTTTATGCGATATTTACTAGGTTTCAGTGGCATGTACTGCTTGAAACTCAATCTACCTCTAAACTTACACATCCCTTCATTAATTGTAATGTTTTCACCTAGCTCATACGACTCCTGAAAACTAGAACACACTTTTTCTATTATCGGACGAACCTTGTGTAATGGGTCATAACCATCTTCACCTCATGTTTTGCAGAAGAATTATCATTCAAATGAAAGTTTACCATGATGCAGAGAAACCTATCCCGACTCATTACATTAGGGGGAAAGTTACAAAGACACAACAGGGTTGGTTGACCATGATCACTGAGTTGTGGTTTTTCACTAATAGACATGTGCAAAATTATTGCCAGGAATTTTTTCATGTCTCCCAAAGTGGCAGTTTTCCAGTTCTTGGCTTTGCTGTGTAGAGAAATTTCACCAGAACTTCTAAGTTTTCTCAACCTCTGATGGGCATAGAGGTTTGTCTGTTCTTTCATGTGATTCACCAAACTTGAATCAATTAAATGATTGAAAAAATCACTTGGTGTGTTATTTTCATCAAGATCTGAATGTTCTGTAATTCCAGAAGGCCCAGAAAAAACATCAATAGCTGATACCTTATCAATATTGCTCTTTCATCTTGAGAAGTATCATTTCTGACATTTCTTGCCCCTGAACTAGTGCTAGCACCAGAACTAGCATCTCGCACATTTTTACTTAGTCGATTTTGCCCTGTATTTGAAGGACCACTTACCGAATTTTTGTTCTGTGAAGTTTCTTCACTCGCAGAATTACTCTCGGTGTTTTCTAAAACAAAAGAAAATCAATAATATTTAGACAAACGTACAGAAAAATGTATAAGATTTTACAGCTGTAACTTTACAATACTTGCGACAAACTTTTTTTACAAAAATAAAATTGTTCCCGAATCTACTTACCTGTACTACTACCTGCATTTTTAGGCACGTATTCAGAATCGTCGTCTGATTTATCTTCAGAGTCTGTATCAGTTTCACTCGTGGTAAACGTCAGAGTCGCGCGAAGCCATTTCTACTCTCTACTTTACATAATGCTAGTGCATTCTGGCGGATACATTTGGAACGAAGCATGAAAGAAACGCTGCGCGTGAATTCCAATGCGATCTAACGGCGTATTTGTGAACTAGAAGGGTAGGAGTTGTTTCCGAGAACTACTAGTGACGTATTATGACGGCGATATGGATTTAAAGCAATGTAAAGTTGAAAAACGTCATATGACGGGCTTAGCATTTTCGGAGGAAATGCGAAAAACGTCAATTGACGTTTTTAGCAGTGAAAGTGTTAAGTTTCTGCCAGAATGTAGGTGTGTGCAACGGCGTCACCTTCCTGTCAGTGTATTGGCAACAATGTCTGCTGCTTTCTGACGGCACATTGTCCCGATATCGTAGCACACACTTGACACACAAGTTAGCGATTCCCCCATGGAATAGTGCTGCTAACACATTGTTACTTAGTTCCATGTCCACGGAAAACTTTTCCTCTCGCAATCGCGATGCCACTCACGTATCATCACACCAGCAAACGTTTGTAACACTGACGTACCTAAACCGATCAGGTCCTGGCACTTGGCATAGGAAATGTTCACACAGTCTGTCGACTACACCATTCACAGTATGCCAATGTACGCGTGCTGGGTCCATCCCGCGGATCACTCATGTCCAAAAGTTGCGCACCACATTGTTGGAGGCTCGTGCCTGACACAACACCGCTGCTGTCACCTCGCCCATAGGGGGTATAGAACCGGTCCGAACTATCTTCTGCTGTGGTTCTCTGCTGCCTTCTGTGCGTCGGGGTTATTTTGGCCGTAGGCACTGGATGTGGGTCAGTTCACACAGATGCCAGCTTAAGCTGACGAAAATGATTAGAAAATATGCCAGAAGGAAAAATGTCTAGTCTCCATTTGAAGTTTGGAGTGTATAAATACAGGAGAGGAAAATGCACATAATTTAGAAATGGAAGAAGCCAATGTTAAATGAATGGCCACTAAGGTGCTGCGCCATTTTAACGATTTGAGTAACTGGTAAATTGGGTGAAATCAACTTACAATGCCCGGCTTCACTGTTGAAGCCTGTTACTTGGTAGAGCTGAGTCGTAGGCAGCTCGCTAGACTGCCATATTCACCTAGTAGTTATCGTTTCTGAAGTCTGTTGAAGATGTTGATACAATCTGGGATCCCTTTCCTGCTGTAACAATGCCGGTAGAGGTTGAGCCTCAAGGCTGGTAACATCGAGGGGCACTTAACTCCCTCTACACTCCATGTGAATAAAAATGCCATTGTTGAGTACAAGGGGTTTATT
Organism: Medauroidea extradentata; assembly: GCA_003012365.1. NCBI lineage: Eukaryota > Metazoa > Arthropoda > Insecta > Phasmatodea > Phasmatidae > Medauroidea > Medauroidea extradentata. The sequence goes on from PNEQ01095209.1 coordinate 54,840, forward strand.
CCTGGAACATCCCTGGATGGGAACATTGAAATTATTCCTCCGTATTCGTCCGAAGGACACGGTGTATGCTGTAAAACATGGCAACAGCCAACAATGGTATTAACGTGGAGTTGATACGGGAAGGCACGAAACCTCTCCCTGCACATGTCGGTCCCTGGGGTTAAAACAACTACAAACAGTCTGGTACTTAACGTTACTGAATATTGAACTTCTAAATGATTAGTACAAAATTTGAAGACCCCAGAGAGTCGCAGAGCGAACTTCACGCACGTGTCTTGCTTTTTCACGAGTCGGGCGAAGACTGAAAAATGGCGTCGAGCGAGAAAGACAGGATCACTGCGTTTTGTGCCAAACTTATGTGTTTGCTATACTTCATGCTAATATACAAAATCCTGTTGCAATAATTAATATATAAAATTATTTATAGATAATTAATGCTCTTCTGCCCTTTGTTACAGTCTTAAGTCCAATTTAAAGTGCATTCAGGAATACTTGGAATACCATAAAAGACACTAGACAAATTAAATCACATTCGTAAAATATACCATGAAAATCAGACAGTGTGATCTGCTCTTGAAATTACTAATAACTTATCAGTTCAAAAGATGCATAAACATAAAAATTATTTTGAGTTTTATGGCAACCGTCTCTGATAGCAGTTTGTCTGATTTTGAAAACTATAGGTCCTGACCATTGTTTGAAACAAAGTTCGACCAGTGATTTAATGAAGCATTGTTTTCACTTGCTCTGATAACTGCTTATTTCCCTTGTCTTAATGAAGCATTGTTTTCACTTGCTCTGATAACTGCTTATTTCCCTTGTCTGAATCTAAGCTTCATTCACAGAATTTTGCCTACATTAGCCTTGTGCTAGCAAATTTGCGTTTAGGAAAAATGTCTTATACATGTGTGTCCGGCAGTACGTTGCCTGTCCTGACGTAGGGAATAAGACCATGCCTGTAGTGGTCCATCTGCTCCAGGCAAACGGGCATGCACGGCACGCGTCAAGTGGAGGATATGACCTTTAAGTGGTGTTGAAGTAAAACTGTGTTTTGTGTTCTAATCTTGGATAAGTTATATCTTGTACTGTATCATTCTTGGTTTGGTTTCAATTAGCCTCTGTAATGTAATTACAGTTATCTGTTATATGTGTTTTAATGCTTATCTGGAACTTTAAGTGAAACTGAGTGAATTAATACATTTTGCTACTGCTAATTGTTTGTGATGTAAGACACTATTTTATTCATAATTTTTACTCAATTTTAAAGCCCCTAATTAATGGGTAAGCCTGTTATTTTAACTTAGGATGATTATTATGTTCTTGTCAGCTGTATTTGGAAAGAGTAATTTTACTGCTTACTGAGATATTCAGCAGAATATCGCAATTTTGGAATGTTAATGAATAACTTGCTAAGCTGGATTATTTTAAATAAGAAATGTTTTTCTTTCTTTTTTCTCTGGGGCAATTGTTTGAACCAAAGCTATCGCCAGCATCTCACTATCTCACTATGTTTTTCTTGGCTTGACTCCCATTCAGATAAGACGTTTGTGGCAGGCAATTAAGATGCCTGTTACTGCCGTTATCCTAAGGATAGGAACTATTGGGAGTGAGTTTAGTTTGCAGAGAAATGTATATCAAGTATTGCAGTTTTCTGAAGAGGCGTACATTTTGCTATTATTTAGCTATCTTTGAGTGAACTTCAAAACTTCAAAACAGTGTGGGAAGAACATAAGCCATCGCTCATGAGCCTCTTATCATGCTAACTATTTTTTGAAAGTTAATTTTGGTTCTGCTATGAATTGTGGAAAACTGTTAACTAAATTTAGAACTGTAAATTTGTATTATTTCGTCGCCTCTTCCATTCATTTGGAACAGTTTTTTTGGTCAAATTTTAATTTTGTTAATTACTGTACGGACTGGGAACTCTTAAGTCTAATCAGAGGTATGGGTGTAAAAGCGTCCTTGCTCATGCCGATTGAACTAAGCCGAGGAAAGTGTATAAAATGTTATGTGTAGTGAGACCATTTGGGAGAGAATGTTTGGTGGAAGTATAGTGATATGTTTTGTGCCTTGTTGGAAGAATTTATTTCAAAATTCGCATAATTTTTCATGTATGGAAAAGCACCTAATTTTGAGCATATTACATCACTTTCATTATGATATTTTTTTTAATAAAAGGGAATATTTTGTATTTGTTGTATACTATGTCTTTTTTCAGGGTGGCGAAAGGGCGGGAAAACCGGGAAAAGTCAGGGAATAGTCAGGGAATAGTCAGGGAAAATTCCCCGTCCCGTCTCCTTTCCCAGAAATCCAAAAACAATAGTTAAATTCAGTTAAAATGAGGCCTACATGACTGGAGTAGCGCGAACTGGCAAGTGTGAAGACGCATATGTTTTATGT
>PNEQ01095210.1:0-11426 GCA_003012365.1 Medauroidea extradentata
CATTTCCGGGCGGCGGTTTGAATGTTCGTTGTGACCAATTGGATACGTAAAACACATAAATAATGACCCTGTGGAGGAAAACATACATGCATACAAAACACTAAATGACAAAACACTAAATCATAAATATGGTCATAGTCGTGAATTTAGGCGACGTTATTGTCTAACGACCCTTGCTGGCCCTAGGCCGGCGTCAACTAAAACTAACCAGCATACCCAACTGAAAAAATTCGCAATGGATAAAGACGTCGCAGGCTACAATTTCACGTACGTACAGACAAAGAATAAAAACTTTCTATATGTAAATAAAAATGCTGAAATTTAAAATAAAAATTTAAAAAATTCAATATTTTTTTAAAACTACAAAACCATTTTATTTTTAAAAAATTCAATATTTTTTTAAAAATACAAAACCATTTTATTTTGTGGTTTAACATAATTGAACTTGTAGCCTACATCGTTATTCACTGTTAATTTTTCAGTTCGGTGAGAGAGTTGGTTTTAGCGTCGTCCTTAAAACGAAAATCTGTGAATTTTGGCTTTGAGTCATTACGCAAAAATTGAGATAAAATATTTATACAAGTGCAAAATTTAGTCACACTTTGTGTCTAAACCAAGGAAAAAAAATAGCTGGTACAAATATAAAAATAAAAAACACTGTGATGAAAATTGCTGTACGCTGTGCCCTTTTTACATCCTCGTCTGATCCAGTGTGTAGGGTATCAGTAGAGATGGGATAAAATGGTGTAATTATTTTTATGCACATTTTGACAAATAGATTTTTGTTGCATGCAAATTCGAAAATGTACTAAATTACCGAAAAAATTATGAAATAGTACATAATTTTCACCTTTGTATGTGTTTAGCATTATAAAGTATTGTGAACTCATTTACATGGTTCAGTTATCATCAGCTCGGTAATATTAACAATTTTTGTTTAACCATACAAGTTTGTCATCAAGGATTTCTGTATGCTACAAAGTTCAAAAACACTACATCATTGGCAGAAAAACTTACTTTTGTTCCGTTCACTGTCAATTGCTTGATGTGTTGCAAATGGATTAAAGTATTTCCTAACAGAAAATTACCATTCATTCACAAATATATTTGGCACATTTTGTTGGTATTGAATTTTTCACTGCTACGTTAGTACTTTTGTAAAATTCATTTGTTCGTGGTGTTTGCATTCCACCGACAATGTTTACGTTTGATGATCCCAGAATGCACTTGTAGCAGAGTTGCATATGTAATGACTTCGTCACCAGAGTCAACCAATTTTAGAATGTACACTAGGCCCTCGATTTTACGAATACTGACGGTTCCATTTATGACATTTGTAAAATCGCTACCTTCGTAAAATCGATTGAGGCCAATTTTGCCCCCAACCCCTTTACCAAATTTTAAAATTGCATTTTTTCCGCAAAGTATATCCAATGGGATCTCGATTTTCGTAGCGTTTTGCAGGAGACAAGTTGTCATTAAGGTATAACTTTACATCACTAGACTGACATTTCCGATTAAAATAGTACCCCTGAGCGGTAAATATGACCGACCCACATCCGGGAGAAAAATAAACACAGAGCACCGAATGTCTTCTCCCGAATACATAGTCTTACATCCACATCGTTTCACACGAAAAATGGCAAATAATAACTTAAATTTAAGTTTGTATCAATAGACAGACTTCTTCCGATTAAAATCACACCTACGAACAATCGATACCACCAATCCATTTCACGAAAAAAATAAAACAAAGCACGGATGCCTGCTCGCGGTCGTGTAGTCTTGATGTCCGTAGCATTGTGTGGAAAAATAAACCTACAAAGGTTTACAAGATTCTTGTCAAAACAAACTAAGACTAATGTCACACGTCACACGCAACATTTTTTCGGAGGCCGCCAGGCTGGTGTGCTATCCTTTGCAACACGAAAATAATGAGAAAAAAAAATCAAGTGACATTTGAAGACAGCCTTTGTGCTGGACTATGTTCGGTACTTGTGCCCTTTTAACGATAGCACGCCAGGGCAAGAGTCAAGTTAATGCAAAAACTTATGCCGTTCTTACCTGTTGCCCAGCCGTGTTTACTTTAAAATGGTCGCCTGGCTGATGTGTAGTGCTGATAACATGTCCCACCCTCTTTCTTTGTCTTGCTTCAACTTAGCTTGCAGTCACGCACGCATACATATACACTAGTGATGGGAAATGTAGTTCGTTTGGCAGACCTAGGTCGTTCAGAACTATTCATACAAGTGAACTGTTCTTTGGATGCAGTTCATTTGAACTATATAGTTCACCATCTGAAAGAGATAGGGATTTGTACATATGTTGTCATAAATCACACATGCAACGGTCAGACGTGTATTGAATGGTTTTTAATGCTTTTGTCATAATTGTTACACTGTATTTGTTTCGAACTATAACCTTTATTGTGCCATCATAGATTGCCGTTGTCTATTCTGTTCTAACACAACTTCAAAATATAGGTGGTGGTGTGTCGTTTATTTAAAAAATATATTTAAGTTACTATTTGTTTTATGTATATTAAAAACATCAAAGAAAAAAAAGGAAGTTTGATATGTTCAGTTAAGGCCATGCCCGGTAGTTTTTTTCACGTTGGTGCAAAAAACTCAAAAAGTTTTCAACCAAATGGGTTGAAAAAAATTGAGAGCGTGTGAAGTCATACTATGCACAATTATATGTAGGCTTTAAAAAAAAAAAAAAGAGTCGTTTGCCAGTAAAAAAAAAATATTTTGTGCCATTTTGGCTCATTTTCATGCTAAAATATGTGATAATTTGGGTGCAAGAATCTAAAAATCCATTGTGTTCATTGCAACGGAAAAATTCAGATAGAAACTTTGATGTATTAGTGACAAAACAATGTAGTGATTTTGTTATAGAGGTATTAGTTCATTTTGGAAAAATTATTTTCGAAATCACTGCAAAACTACCAGGCATGGCCTTAACAAGTCACGGAACTGCGGAAGTGTGAAACGCAAAACGAACAACGCAAACTGCTTTGTTCCGCGAACTATATAGTTCGACCGTTCGACGACAGACTCAAACTTTGCTTCGTTCCTCGAACTATATAGTTTGACCGATCTATAGGTTTTAGTAGGTACCTAGGAAGTTCGCCGTCACGATACATGTATTGTCCACGCGTTTACCTTATCAATAGTTTAAATTAAACGACCATCATTAATTGCCTATATTCTGTTCTAAAAATTATTTATATTTCTAGACTCTTCGTAGTTAATATAATAAATATAATCCCTAAAACCATACATATGTATAGGTACGCGGTTTGTAATAAATTGAGATCTTCTGAAGACCATCTTCTCTACAATAATATTTAAAAAATATATATTGTGACTTCAGAAGTTAATTGTTTAATATTGTGTAGTCTACGAACTCTGATTGTTAATAAAATGCATTTGTTTAAGTTTAAAAGTGACAAGAAACTAAAAATAATATCTAAAACAAAAAAATTGTCTATAGGGTTTCAAAAGTGCTCATTTTATCCCTGAACACGTATATGTGCGTCGTACATACATTGAGTGTGGCAAAACAACTGTGTGTTACATAATTAACTTTTACTAAATAACAAACCCTTTTATGCACGGCAGCATAATATTGTTACAACACGACTCAGAAAATAACTGGCCCAGTGCCGGTAACGAAATATAGGTGGGCAGCAAGTCGTTTTTCTTTAAACATATTTTAAGTTACACTATTATTCCAATCTTAGCAAACACTCACCAAAAAAAAAAAAAAAAAAAAAAAAAAAAAAAAAAAAAAAAAAAAAAAAAAAAAAAAGAGAGAGAGAGAGAGAGAGAAGAAATAGGTTGTCAGCTACCAAAACTTCTCAATTCGTATTTCTTCACAGCAACATGAAATATACATGAAAGTTGTTTCAAAACTTACCTTTTAGTGCAATATATTTTAAATATTTATTAACGTGTGATTTTTTTTAAAGAAGTTAAATTAAGTTACTGTGCCTATTTTCACGTGTACACGAAAACTTGTCGAGTGCATTGCCACCAATAAGAACAGAAGCGGTGATTTTCTCTCTTATTTGGTATGTTTTTGTAACTGTATTTTAGATTTTCATGCATTAGCCACTTTTTAAACTTTCTATTTTCTCCACGTACTTTTCACCATATAATTTAATGCTTTTAATTCTAATTTAGCTATGGTTATTATTATTGTTACTTGCCCTTACATTGTAGTGAAAAATGAAAATGTTCTTGGCCTATAACCAATAGGGCTTCGTTATTTTCAAACGACAGGTCACGGGACAGAAAGGCACGAAACGAAAATAACGTCAAACTGTCTCTGTCCTCGAACGATATAGTTCGCGGACCTGCCTCGAACGATGTAGTTCGCCGACCTGCCTCGAACGATGTAGTTCGAGTACCGATGCAGTTCGCGATACCAAAGACGCGATACATTTTCTTATTCTCATCTTTCAATCACCCTCTCCTCCACACCACTGATCCAGCGTAAGGGGGTATGGCTGAAGAAAATAAGAGGCGAGTACCAGCTCGAACCAGGGGCGGAGAGGGGAGACTAAACGCGCATGCGCGGATGAGCGCGCTATACAGCACAGCTGCAGTAAACGGACGGGATTGAATAAGCGAAGGCGCAGGCTGTCTTCCAGCCAGTCACAAGAACAGTTCTTTTCCGCCTGAACTACATAGTTCCGTAGTTCACTTCTTGGAGCAGTTCGAAATGAACTGGTAGTTCACGAACTACCCATCACTAATACACACACACACACTCATTCTCTCCCCCCCCTCCCTACCTTCCACCCACCATGGCCTCAGGTGCAATATTCTCATGCATACAAAGGACACGTGTGTCACGTGGAAATTTCATTATGCCAATGATCTGACCACAGCGTCGGCGCCAGAAATTGTACAGCCTAGAGGAGATTGCAACACAAAAAGTTTCTCACTTCACCAGGGCAATTTAATAAACTACTGAAAACTGCCAAAACTCGAAAAATAACAAGCATACAAGAATTGTGATTATTTGTCATTTTCAGTGGTTGGGTGTGCGTAGAGGTGGGAATACGAAAAATCCTGTGGTGCACAAGGTAATAGAGATTATCTTTACCGGCTTTATATACGCGTGAAGGCATTGTGAAGGCATTTTACGCGTGAAAGCGAGCTGATAATGGCTAGGGGAAAAGGGAGGGTTTCGGGTTGCGGACTCTGCAAGATATTTTTCCTTCAAGGGGGGGGGGATGAGGGTGAGGTTATAGATTGAAATTTCCCGGGAAACGCGTTGCAAGTTGTTTCCCACGCTGATGTTTGGATGGTATGTGGGAGAGGGGGGTGATCTGCCGGCTGTGTGACAAGCAGGTAACTCTAGTTGTCATGGTCTTGTTATGTACGAAGAGTAAGCTTTCACTTTATTTAAAAGAAATGATGGTAGACAAACTGTGCAACGTTCATAGTGCACACCGGTCGAACTTTGTTCACAGATGTGCGCCATCACATTTTTCAACACTTTTTTTTTTAATTTTTTCGACTTTTTGACGGTTCCCAAGAGTATATTCTTAAAATCGCTACCTTCGTAAAATCAGGGGTCTAGTGTATTTTTAAGAATACAATGTTTATAAGTAAGCTACTTTTTTTTTTTAACTCCCACTGATTTCAGAAAGGAATACCAGCTGGTAGGAGGGGGGGGGGGGGAGGAATTTCTGTGTTTTCTTAGTGACTTTCCATAAGTTTTAGTTGGCGTCTGTCAAAATGTTCGGCTGCAGCCAGTATTGTTGACGTCTGCTATTTTACACAGGATTGATGATATTCCTTTAGTAGTGTAGTTTCTAGTCAGTGACGATGTGCATAGGGTTTTTTAAGTAAAAAGTGAGAGATTTAAAGTACGTATTTAAATTTCTTTACAATAAGTCTCTAAACCAGAATGGAGGAATTCAAAGCAACGATTATTTCATGGGCCATGGAATTTAAGTATGAAGGATTGTATGTTTTGAAAATCATTTTATTCTGCAACTGCAGAGTGAATTTCGGGACATATGACACTGTTGTTAAACACATTGCTGGCAAGCATAATGTCATAGTGAGGTTAGGTACCGAGGCAGAAATCGCAAGCTAATTTGAAGGAAATGATGTGTGCACACTGTGTGACGAAACAGCTTACAAAGGAGGGGCGTGTTTTTTTTTTTTTTTTTTAACATTCTTTTTTTAAAAAATTAGAACCAGCTAGTATGCAGACCACAAAGTTGGTGGCATCCATTGTCCTTGATGCAGCCAACCATGCAACATGTTTTAAAGCTATTTGGACTCATTGAATAGGTACAGCATAGACGACAGTGTGAAAGCCATAGTAAGATATTCTGCTCCTTACATGACACAGTGTTTAACACACTTAGTGGACTCTTAAAGAACATGCAGTGCAGTGTCAGGATCTATAAGCTGCATCTAGTAAGCAACACTCCGCAAACTACGCTGCCACTTCGTAACACAACAGTAGCAAAGGTTAAGAAGGCATTGGCATTTTTTTAACTGTAGACAAAGAAATAACCACTACATATTTGGTGTTTTTATCAGAAAAGTATGGTGTGTTAAGTGAATGATTTCCTGAACTACAGTAGTTCTTACAAGATGGAATTCTTGGTAGTATCATTCTGTCTGTTACCTCAGCAGATTCCTTGGTATTGTGGAATTTTTTTTTAAATGACGATGTCTCTGAATGTGAGAACAGTTCTGTAAGTTGGCTGAAGAGCTGAACTGCTACAGAGTTGGTTCAAATCAAAATTGAAGCTTAATTAATTTCAGTTCACTACAAGCTAGCAGAACAGATAACATTTTTGGAAGGCTGAACTTGCCCAACGTCACATACATTAACCTGTAATTTGGATGGCTTGGCGACCAAAATGCAGTTGCTGACTGCAGGGCAGGTGGAACAGTTTGGCTCTTATATTGCCAGTTCACTGAAAAGTCTGCCATCTGTGCTTAAAAAGGCTGAACAAATTACTCTCTTAAAGCAGCAACTTTGAAGTCAGTGACAAAGTTGCAGGATTTGGAGGGGGGGGGGAAGGATCCTGCTGCAAAAATGTTCCCTAGTTTGGGTTTACAGCTAAATTCCAAAACAAATACTCAGCAAACTCCAACAAATAAACTTTTACAAAAATACATGGCGAGCATCATTTCACCGAACAGACTGTGATACAAACATTTTTGGAACGTTACCTTGACGCCACGCCGTTACGTCCACTATAAAATACGTTAACGCTCGTCCCCGATTTTCTAACACACACTATTTAAGCCTGAACTGAAGGCACTAGCACTCGCCCCTCGCCTTGCCCAATTGCAGTTTATTTTTACGTAATAATAATTTAGCATGTAAGATTGTGAAGACAAAACTTTATTTGTATAACAGTATTCACTTACGCCCAAGTGTTATCCAGTATTCATTTTCCATGTATAACTGCCTTCATAACATTTGTTAACCTGTACTAGTGTTTGTTTACATATACGGCCGAGCACCTTGTCAATAGTACCAACCCCGTGCACAGACTATAAAGTTCAGTAATAAAAACCACGGGAGACTATGTGCAGTAAATATAATTTGTATACTTTTTAATATGTTTGTAAATACATTTTGTGATAATTTAAAAGTGTTTTGTATAATAATTATAATAGTGAAACGGCAACACGAGCGTATGATATTAGTAGGGAAGTATGTACTACAAGAGAGTAGTTCTTTTGTGCCAGTGTGGCACGCCTGCAGTTAGAGACGGCGTAGTTTTGGCCGCCATCTTTGCCACCCGCCTAACGGGACTTCAGCCCCCAGATTCAGATATAAAAAGGGCGCAGCCAGCCCTTAAACTTCAGTTCACTGGCAACTCGGCCTCCCCCGAGTTGTCCAGCAGCTCGCTCCCCCGGCCTTGCCGGACCTACCCTCACCTTAAACCCGAGAGGCTGTTTTTTGCAAAAGGAACCCTCTCACCCCTTCGGGCGCTGTTTCTTGTAAAGGGAACGCCCCACTCTGCCAGGAGGCTGTTTCTTGCAAAGGGAACCCTCCACCTAACAGCACCTCCAGAGGCTGTTTCTTGCAAAGGGAACCCTCCACCTAACAGCACCTCCAGAGGCTGTTTCTTGCAAAGGGAACCCTCTACACCTTACCTAACCCAGGGGCAGATTTCTTGCGAAGGGAACACCCCGATCACCTCCAGGCTGTTTCTTGCAAAGGGAACCTGGATCCCTCTCGCCCTCACCAATTTGTAATTTACTGGACGGTTCTCAGGGAGGACCATTTGCCTATCTGCGTCGGGCGCGCGTCGTAAGTTACGGAAAGCACCCTATGTGCATGTGTATATCTCTGGCCGCCACGCGGTGAGCCATCTATAAAAGACCGGACGTCAGCATTAGCGTGTGCGCGAGGCTCCGCCACGTGTATTAGTGGATTCTCTATGTATTGAAACCTAATGGACTGAAATACCTGCATCCATGGAACACATTATGTGACCAATTAATTTGTTTTACATCATTTTAAGATCACATCCATTGAAATCCCTCATGTATTGAAATTTTTTGTCAGTTCCATGAGAAATGGTGGATAGAGAATCCACTATAGTGTATAATTTGTATAAATATTTGTTAATACAAGTTGTGTATATTAATTGTGAACTAGTGCCAAGAAAAATTGTAAATACAGTAATCGGAATATTTATTTCAAATGTGTGAAGAGGATGTGCTTGTGATCACCGTTAGTACTGAGGAAATCCTATCTTTAGAAGAGAGGAAAACTAAGGCTGATATTCAGCGCTATCTCAAGGCCCATCCGGCCTCCTTTCCAAAGGGTCTAATACCCCCACCTCAAAAGGTCTCGGGGCAAGAGCCCACGCCGCACGACTTGTGTATACAGTACCGCCAACAGAGTGCTACACATCCTGAGATAGTTCCTCACAATCCAGAAACCTCACCATCATCCAAAAAGCGAAGGTCTCGTAACCCTGACTCGCTGAGTAGGATATTGCGACGCATGACAAGGCAGGCACCAACACCAATCAGCCCGATAAAGTCGCCATTTAAACTATCCCCTCCTCGCCCTCAGCGAGTTCAACAGCTTCGGAACGAAGCGTATCTAGAACCTCCATCACTCTCAAACTGCAAGAAGGCATTGCTTAAAAGACCTATTCAATTAAGGTAAATATTAACCCTACATAACATTCTAGGTAAGAAACTATCCCCCCCTTGACGTGTCTGTGTGTTGTTACGTGGCTCCACTCAGCCCCTGGTGCTGAGGCACAGCATCACACCCCCTCAGGGCTAAAACCAACCACAGAGTCTCAAATAAGCCAGTGCCCCCTCAACTTCCCTGGGGAACTTCTTTCACGAAGGGGTGGCGACAACCTTGTCATGAGGGGAATAGTAGTGGAACAGTTGGGATAGCCAAATTACTCTGAAATTGACATGACAATACCAGTGTGTTTACTGAAGACATATCATTTGGCATTTGCTTCAGTCTGAAGGATTTATGAATACCTTCAAGCAATGTGGATAGCGAAAGACCATTCTCACATATTTTATTCACTTGTAGTGAGAGACAGGCTTGCAGACTGTTACCAGACAATGCGGAATTCTTACAATGACTTCAACAAGATGTAAAATGTGACATTTACTTACCCTACAATGAATTCTTTAGAATTTAACCTTGATTTACTTGCGTACATTTCTTTCTGTATATTCTTTATATGATCTTAAATGAGACTTAAGACTGACCAAATAATGCTTGTTGTTCCAAATGCTAAGGGCCTATAGACTTAGTATACTGTAAATTATTTAAAAATTGTGATTAATAATATATGCCATATTTAACTGCGCATTAAGAATTTTTATATTGAGTTGTATACGACAATTATTTTCTATTAAAAAAACACTGTAATCGTTAGTTTTGGCAACGAAATTGTCTTAAAAATAACACCACTTTTTCTCACCACTAGGTATCAGATATCCTGGGCAGCATCTGTGTGGGAGACGGTTTTCTCTGGCATGTGAATTACACTTGTGAGTGTCTGTGACCCGATAAAGTGCTACTGCAGCTCGTAGCTATGTGTAGACACAATGGCAGCTCTCTTCTTTGCAGTGAAAAATGAAGAATACTTTAGTAACATCTACTATTTCACGTAAAATATTCAGCAGATCTTTGACGAACATACACAATGACTGCACTATTTCGTCATCACTAGAAAAACTGTGATTAGCTAAGGTGAAGACAAATAACTTAAACAACACGTAAAATAAATGTCACGAGATCAGTCAAATCACAATTACGGTAAATGGAAAAACTTGACTCATTTTCTGCTGTTATTTTATTGCCTCTCTCTTGAGAGAACACGACACAAAGCAGTAATGGGATATGTCCGTAACATTTTACTCTGTCATTTACCTCCAATGCAGGAATATTTCATACAAATTAATAAATTCACAAACTAGCAACAGAACAAGGAGATGTGAAACGTAAGGAGGTTACAAAATTCATTCATTACTTAAAATAAAATAAAATTTGAGTAACAACATATACAGCTAAGAAAATCCTCTGCAGACAAGTAGTTTATATTCTGCTACAGAATTCACATTCTACCATTTCACTCATACATGAACTGTTAACATTATATATTTAAAACACATACCAGCTTGTAATTTGATACGTAAGTAGAAACCAAAATCTGAGGGTTTTAAGGGTGTTCTAGTGGAGAAAAAAAATATAATTTTATATTTATATGAAATAGTATTTGTTTTATACTTGTTGTGTACTTGGAAGTAGATTTTCCTCAAACAAAAAAACGTTACGCAGCTAGTTTTCCCATAATAGCATTTCAAGGTAAAAAATTTGCATGTTTTTACTTGATGCACAACCCAAATACCAATAAACAAAGGCTACTGCTTGAAGTACATAAAATCCTATTAAATAATTTTGTATTTTAAGAAATTCACAATTTTTTTTGCCACTCTTTGCAATTTTTTTAATACAACTAAATTTTGTAATCAGTTTTTATATACTTTGAGCCAAAGATTTTGATAAGATTTTTTTTTTTTAATTTCATTATGTTTGTTGGTTTTCACATCTTTGCATGAAGTAAAAATATGAGAATTTTGTCTCTGAAATGCCATTATGGGAAAACTGGCAGAGCTAATTTTTTCCGTAAGAGGAAAACGTACTTCCAAGTAACGTCTATACATTTTTTTTATAGTTTAAATAGCCAACGACTTTCGCAGCACCGCCAATAGTTATAATCAATACTAGAAACAAATTTCAATAACTAGAACAATCATCCCTTAACAAGACAATCTATTCAACTCTAGAAACTTCCAGAACAATACAAACAGGCAACGTGCTGAATTCCCGACACCAGATCCAAAAAACTGAACCGCTCACGACTGTTGCTATTGAAGAAC
>PNEQ01095210.1:11526-22410 GCA_003012365.1 Medauroidea extradentata
AAAAAAAAAAAAAAAAAAAAAAAAAAAAAAAAAAAAAAAAAAAAAAAAAAAAAAAAAAGACATTGCCTCTTGTCCACAGACTCCAAAAATGTTCTTTTTCTTTTGTCCTTCTAAGTTGGGAAAGATATGAACTTTTAACACAAACTATATTTATACCTCAAAACATTTACAAAGGTCATATTTATTAAAATTTTCTTGCTAAACCAAAGTGTAATTTAGAGGGGGGGAAATAAAACAATTATGTATGCTCTTCGTAAAGTAATTTTTGCAAAGAGAATATACGTACTCGTACTGATTAGGGGTGAAAGATAATTGTCTTAACTTAATTTCAAATTTTCTTCTCTAAATTATGCTTGAATGACATACGGGTCCCTTTTCTGGATCACAAACCTTTTTAAAACCAACTTGGCAACAAAAGTGAATTGAATCTCTCATAAGGCACATTTCTTTGCAGCAAAATAATTTATTACAACTTCTATAGTAAATTTACAAATAAAATCCTTTCCAGGTTTATATCAGTATACTAAGGGATGAATATTTTGTAACAATAATTTACTGCTGATTGTTACAAAACAAACCTATTAACAAAAGATGATGCACAGTTGATTTTTAAAGAAATAATATCATAAAAAACCTCAATGTGCCGATAGTCATAAACCAAACCCCTTAAAGGAATTAAACATTTCAATAAAAATTTTATATGCTGAATAATAAATATGTAAACCCAGTGTAATCAGAATTTTTTTTTTGTGGAAGCACAGGTACCTCACATTTTATTTTATCGCAGACAATTATTTATCCTCGTAACCTGTTACATGCAGCACCCAACATCAAAATGGATGGTCTTGAGATACGTATACTGGAGCACCACTAAAACGCTATCACCACCAAGTTGTACTTCACATTCATTATTTTTTATACGTGGATGAGGCCTGGCTGGGAGACTTGAGCGCTTGTGCCTGTGAGTACTTCATGGGCAGAATGTCCATCGCCCTGCAACACACGTGCATCTGCATTAACAGCTTAACACTGGAATTACCATATTTACACATGTACCACCTACACACATTTTCTCAAAACCAAATATTAAAATTCGGGGTGCGGGTCAGACACAGAAATCAAGGTTTATGGATAAACAGGGCCTGGCAAAGTTAGGTTTACATTAACGACTGCTGGAAAGGTTTATTATAAGGGTGTGCCCGTTTCTTACACTGCCAGCACAATATTAAATATCGATGGCTGTGAGTCTAGGACGAGAAACACATGTCTCATACCAAGGCACACTCTTCCTACCACACCCACTACAAACCCAAAAGGTGGCATAATTTCAGACACTGGGACAAGATAAAATAGTCTCAAACAATACTGAATTAAACTCAGAAAATTCAAATAACTGCTCGATTTATTTAGCGGTAATTACACAGTATAATTCATAATTAAATGGCATTATTAACAATTTGTATAACATAAAAAAAAATACATACCACACTGAAAAGTTAAATGGGGCATTGGTCAGCTCGCGGCCGAAACGGCACCACAGAACGGAAAACGGATTAATTACTTAAAGCAGAAACAAAACACGAAAGCTAAAGAATTAAGAAAAACTAAGAATCAAAGCAAAACATACCAACATTACCAGAAGTCACAGGTGCCGTGTTGGCCACGAGTTGATCCCTTGAACCATGTTGGTCGAGAAGCGAAGGAAGAGTACCTGGAGGCAGGCCTCGGGGGGGAAGGGGTGGGAAGGCACGAAGATGGCCGAGGCCGCCCTAAGATACATGAACACATGACGTCGGTAGAGGAGAGGGGGACTAACGAGTTCATTGGCGGGGGCTCGCAGGCGCACAGTTCAAATCTTCTCAGAAACGAATATGGTCAAGAACACATGATGAAACATAATGAGGGTGAGCTAGCCCAGCTCAAGGAAAATATAAGTATCAAGCTCTATAATATAAAGTTGTAGATCGTAGGCAGTAAATATGCAACAACAGCATTACCGCCAGTCACGGCAAAGGCTACAGATGTGCCAAGTTTGTGGCGCGCCTGGCCATGCTGAGCAGTGCCAAGACAGTGTGAACTTCGATACTTTGTCTCACTTGCAAGACAGATGAGCGAGCATCTAGGTATTCGCAGCTCTGCATGTCTCTGCATGTGGCGGCGCGAAGAACTAAGACAGATAGTGGTTCATTGCTCAGCCAGACAGCGACACAATACAGAGAAGTACCAACAACTGCTGACAGTACAGTACATACTGCTGCTGCTGCAGATTAATTGTTTGCGTGTCTATAGCTTTCAGTATCGCTATTTCCAACATGTTCAAATAAGCTGAGCACTATTTATAATTTTTGGGGCTTAATTTAATTCTTAAAACATTGTTCACATATTTAATTCATGTAATATTTAATGCTATTATGTTTTCTTGACAGCCTATTGAAATGTGGGGGAGAAATGGAACATGAGTAAATATGCATACCTGCCAACTTTGAAAAGTTCAAAAGAGGGAGATTTTTCGATACAAGAAAACACTTACTTGAAAAAAGAAGCGGGGGGGGGGGGGTCCGGGGTTCCTCCCTCGGAAAAATTCTAATTTCTAGGTGCAAAATGGTGCATTTTAAGCACATTTCAGAAGAAGACATTGAAAAACCTAACGTAGGAATTATAAACATTTTCAATGAGGCTAATTGCTATTTCAGAACTAAGAGTGACCTTTTTTAACTGATACATAAGCACTGTAGAAAATGTCAAAAAAGAGGGTGATTTTATCTACCACTTGAATGACTCAAAATTCATATTTATACTATGACACATTATTCACGAGTCGTAATTTTACAACTAAATAGGCAACACGTAGCAAGTTTGGAATTTCTTCAAGTGTGCAGCTACACCATTTTTGGCACCCATCATAGCTGATGCACTGTCTGCACTGAATGATATACAGTTAACCAGTGGAATGTCAAGAGATCTTTGAGAATTCAAAATCATTGTGGCAATATTTACACCAGTTGCGTCACCTGACAGGATAGGTACAGAGAGCACAGAATTCTCAACCTTCATAGTCACATTGTCAAAATACGTAACAAGAGGCTATAATTTTGAATCACTATCATTCGAATCATCTGTAGACAGGGAAAATGGACAAAACAAGTAACTGCTCTTCTTTACGTTTTGCTATTTCGTCAACAATTGTTGACATTTTCGTTCTAGCAGATCCATATTTTTGAGCTATTTCACTACTATCAGGGAACATTTTTTTGAAAAGTATCCCCGCATGGTCGGAGCAAATGAACGGCAAATTGTGCTTTAAAATAAATGTTGTGAACAGCCACTCAGCATTTACAATTTGCTCTTCTTTTTGTGATGACTTGCCAGCAAAAAAGTTAAGTTTTTGGTTGTTTTCGGTGCACTGGGCACTATCCTTGTGTCTATTCGTTTAGGTATGTTTTACTACGTCTCCCCTTCCCGCGTGTGAAATGCTAAAATCGCAGCGACAAAGCGAACAAAATGTGAAATGCTCACCTTTCTTCTACTACTAGATTGCTGCAAAATTCTAATATAACATTGAGATGCAGTATTTCCTGATTTAACACTACACAACAAATCTTTATCAAAGGGCAGAAACTCAATTAATCCTTGGTTTTTGAAGAATGTATTTCGTGTACTTGTAACAGAGCATGTAAATAATACATTTAAACAATTATACTACAGTGGAACCTCTATCCATCGTTTCTCAGGGAACTGACAAAAAATTTCAGTACATGGAGACATTCAATGGATGTGGACATTCAATACATGGGGGTTCAATAGATAGAGGTTCCACTTATATGGCAGATAAAACTTTTCCCTGCATACAATTTCCTGAGTAGAACTACATGGTAATTTTTATAGTTAGTTCCTTATATGTATGTAGTAAGCACATAAATTGTATTGCACAGTAAGACATTAAATGTTAACCCATATCTACTTTACTTAAAAGCTATAGCCTTGACAGTAAAAATAGATAATGATTTTAGCATTTTTGATACACAGCAGTACAATTTCCAACAAAAATTCCTTCAGACTTGATTGCAAGCTGAATGTTTTCTTTCAAAAAAAAAAATTTACAGAGAACTGTGTGACTTTGAATTTAGGAAATAAGAACCAAAGAAAGAAATTGCTGCAAGGCAGTAAACAAACCCTTCAGTATTTTAACAAGAAGCTGCATCTTACAATATCGACAGCAAATATGTACACCACTTTTAACGGTCACTGTTTACAAATTCAGTCCACTCCGATTATCCGCACTAATGGAGGGGGCCAACACCTCGGATAATCCAAAAGCATGGCTAACCCACTTTTACCCTTTCCTACCTCTCAGTAGAAAAAAAAAAAGGTCAAATTCATTCCTACAATAAAAGGCAACAATTTAATACAGTAGATCTCGATTATTCGAATTAATGGTTAGCAGGTATGCACTTATAATCTAAAAACAAAAATAATAAAATACAATAGAACCCTGATTTAACGAACTCGGGAATAACGAAAACAGCTATTTAACGAAAGGATTTTTAGGAACCTTTAAAAAGTAACCAAAAAAATTTATTAAATAGCTAATTGACTTTGATAAAATTGAATACTAATCGTAAGTTAAGTCCTTTAAAAATAGTAGCACCGACCACAGTATATACTTATTTGGCCGTAGAAAAGCTTAAACCATCCGACGGGAAGCAAAAAAAAAAAAAAATAGTTAAAATTCGTTGAAAACTTTGGCCGTGGGAGTGATTTTGAGATGCAAACGCGCGGGCGCGGCCGAGCGAGCGAGGTTCTGTTGCATCAAGTTCGTGGCTAAATCCTTATCCTGGCAACTGGCGAGTGAACGAGCATCTAGGTACCCAATCTCCACAGTGCAGCAGTGGACAGCACAAGAACTAATTCACAGATAGTGCTTCGCATCTCCGTTAGAATGCGCTGTAGTGCAGCGTGCTCTATGGATTAATTCTACTACCGATAAAATGTAGTGGTGTGCAGCGTGATTATTTACACTGGCGTCCCGTGATAAAACAAGCGAGTTTATAAAAAAAAATGTGATAATATGTATTTATGCAGACTTTTTACAACAAATTTACTACCGTAAACGTAAATAATTTGTTACTCCGATGCTTAAAAAACGCTCCAGTGCACAGCATTTTCAGAGAACAGACCAACACGAGCTTGTTTCACTAGAGCGGCTGCATACAAGCTACAATGGCCACCACCGCCGCTTATATTTAATTATTATTTTACAGTTATCTCGCAAACTTTTAATTCAGTTTTCATTTAAAAAATGTTTTTTTACTATTTTTCATGGGATTTTCCTTAATTTTGTTGGTGGAGTGGGCCGGAGAGAGAATGAAATGTTGACGGCTCGGCGATGTTAGTCATTGTGTGTTGACGCGCGCAAGGACGGCCTAACTAACCATGCGCACGCTCGCCGAGTGTTCGACTGGAAGTTTTTTCGCAGATTTTTTTCTTTTCACGGCTGTGGCTTACCTATTGCGGTAAATGTGTTTTGTTATTGTTTTGCGCCATTATACTTTTTTAAAATTACGTTAAATTCCGACGAAACATGCCCGAGGTCTTAACTTTTTTTTTGAGGGGAGGGGGAGTTGGGGGTGTGAAGTCGGATTTAACGAAACACCAATTTAGAGTAAACATTTTCGGGTCCCATAGCATTTCGTTAAATCGGGGTTCTACTGTAATGGATATCTTATTTATCCAAGATAAAAATCTTATTAAGCCATTCATTCGCGGCATTAATTGTTTCGCCTGTTGGAATAGACCTAAATCTTCAAGCCTTCAGTTTCCTCCAGCTATTTAAAGTGAAATATTTTGTGTGGATAATCTGCAAATCGGATAACCCACACACGGATAATCAGTAGTCTACTGTACCTATATGGTAGTCTGGTCTTTTTGAATGACGTTAACTTTACTGCAATGTTCTTAATTAGACAGGCACTTAATACTGCTGTAACTTGTAGGACAGCACAGATAGACTTGGTTACCTCTGTGATGGGGTTTTGCTGGTACCAATCATGGGCTTCGGGATCTTCCTCTGACCACTCTCCCTCTGAAGGAACTCCAGCAGACTCATGCTCGGCAGCCACGACTGCAAACACAAACATATACACTGTGTCTTTGCAACACCATCTTCCTAACTGTCCTCTAGGTAACAGGCATCCACCAGGTAAAGCCAGCTTTGAAACACAATATAACATTACAGTAGAATCCTGATTTTATGGGTATTGGATTTTACAAGACAGTGATTTTACTACAGTAAGTCCTTGATTTACGTTGTACTGCTTTACGTCATTTCGGATTAATGTTGCTTTGTTTGAGTATCCATTTTCCAATTTAAGTAGCCACTGACTTGGAAAAATGCTGTTAATCAATTTTTCGTGATCTTGTTAATTCATTCATCCGCGCAAACGTTAACATTCTTATATCCCAAAAAGTGTTAGCTACAGGCTGTGGGTGGGGCTGGTCGTAAATCGAGGACATACTGCATTCCTCTACAACTTTCAAGTTTAAAGGAGTTGTTCAAATATAAATTCTTCATAGCAAAATGAAGCGAAAAATAAACATACTTGAAATAAAAACTGTGTCCTTTCATGAAATGTTTAATACTATCTCTATATGCCATCAGTTTTATCTTTGCATTAAGTTTGAATGTACAGTAATTCAGAAGCAATATGGTTAAGGCATGATCTCTCGTTTATACTTTTATTTTAGCTATATTAATTTTTTACGCCTACATGAGAGCGAATATAAAAAATCTGTTTTGCAGTTTTGCTTAAAATCATCTTCTCTGTGCTGGCAGATTTTTTCAAGGCAGTACATATGTACTGTACTATGGTTTTAACTAAGTACTTAATTAACGTAACAAAATTCTGGTTAATTGACTTTTTAGTCGAAACAGCATAATTTCTTGTTCTGAAAAAATTAGCTACGACACGAACCATTTTAAACAAAAGTGCCAAACAGATTTTTGGTATCTGCTCCTTTCAGATTAAAAAAGTAATTATCGCAGGAACAATAGAAACAAAGGGCATGGCCTTAAGTACCATATTCCATCAACATCATCGTTTTAATTATGAATGTACGTGCCACGAAGCAAGCGTAACTGAATTAGCAAAATAAAAGACAGCTCAACATTTTCATTGTTAATTCACCTAAAATAAACACTTGGTTATTCATTTAATTCGAAAAGGGGAATCACAATTATGTTGCTGTCGATTTTCCATCCCAACAGTTTACAACATGGACTCTACATACCAAAGATGTGTAGCATTCAAATGTTGCCAAACCTCAATCTTTCTTACATTGTTTTTGTCACAGCAGGGGTATAAAACACATTGAGGTTAACTACATACATGTAGAAGAAATTACTGTGACATGTACATCCAACTGTGAGGGATTATTTTACAGTGACAGAAAATTATACACAAATTGTAAATTCTGTTACATGAAAATTTAAAGATCCGAACAATTTCAGAACACGATAAATATGAATTAAGCATACTGTAATGGGCTGAATTACTACAAGACCCACAAAAGTACAGTTGAACTCTTTTTTAAACTTCTCAAGGGACTGGAAAAATTGTTGTAAAATGCTGGAAAATGTAAAACTGAGGACATGTCTTATGTAAAAGCAGCAAGTAGGACCACAAAAAGTAGGTGTAAAATGTGGGCAAGTGTAAAAAAGACAATCCTATTGAAGTTACACTAATTGTCTACACACGCATCAATGAGTGGCATCATGCTACCGTCCCATCTTAAATATTACTAGGTTAACACTGATAGTTTATGTGCGACTTCAAATGTGATGAAAAATTATTTAATGGTGAGAGTAGTTTACATCAATTTAAAAGTACAGTTTATCATACAGCTGTGGCATAAAACAAAATAGGGTAAGTTTGTATTTGAAAATGGCATGTCAATCTTAAGCGAGTGTATGCAACTCAGCGAATGAGGTTATAGACAATTATAGGAATAGTTTTGCAGATGAAAATAATACGAACACTGTAAAAAATACATTCTTCTTAACTTCCCCCCCCCCCCTTTTTTTTTCGAAGTAGCCAAAAAATTTTTTACATGTAACTCTAAAACTTGTCAGAGACACAAAAAACTGTTTTAAACACAAGAAAAGGTTGTCATGTGTATAAAAAGTAAAGAACAAATTAACACCAAGCGCCCAGGCAGGCTGTGAAATCATATGGTGCAACAGAAAGAAAACTAATACATTACCTTGTCTTTTACAGCAGTGGCGACAATGTTCCGCTTTGGTTCCTGATCATAGGCAACCGACTCGCATCCGAAATGCTCACAGTACTCGTGGATAAAGTGGCGCTTGTCTCTGTTCATTGGCTGGAATGAATAGCTGCGACTCTTCTGCTTCGACTGTAACAGTTATTGTATCATTAGTCCAGTGAGGCAGTTGAGTATTTTTACAGTTTCAATTACAACTGCTGTTGTCTAGTCTATGAATGAATGCACTTCTATGACAGTTCTTCTAGCACAGTTCATTCTAGTCCATTTTTGGATAGTCATTAGCTGCCAACATTTATAAAAAATATATAATTTTATCATTATGTGTACTTTTTACAATACACTTATTACTAGTGTTGAAATAAGCCTTGCTAATGCTAAAAAAAATACTCGAGAAAAGTATTTTTAGTGAGCACGATATAACGGATTACTAACTACAACGGTCACCAAGTGTATTATATACAGTTTAGGACTTGCAGATACCAGGCACCGTGGTATGCGTCTTCCTTTCTCAAATGTTGATGAAGCATACCTACATTGCCTAACTCACCTCATGCATCACATAAGTTCCAGGAGAAATTCTTTCACAGCTGCGCCTTACCAATTGTTGGTTACCTGCAGTATGTTATTGTTGCGTGCTAACCAACACTTTTTAAATTACCTGAAATTCCGACAAATTGTGCCCTAATGTCGGTAAACAGTATTTAACCTTAATGTATGTTTTTGAGTGATATAAATATAGGAATGGTTAGTATTACAAGAATAGTTCCCAAAAAAAACTCTATTAATTAAACTACAAAATAAAATCATATAAGCTTATCTTATAGTACCTATAAACCTATTCAAATAGCCACAAACTTAAAGAAACAATAATGTATCATAGATATGTATAGTAAAGTCCTCATTATAATTGCGTTATTGCTGAATATATTGGCCTCACCAACACTCTCAGACAGAGAATGAAAGGCCACAGAGCAGACACCAGACAAGCCATAGTAAGTAAAGACACCAACCCACAGGATAAACCAGTTGCTGCCCATGCGGCCCATCATAACAAGGACTTTGAATTACGCTACGTCACTAGAGTGGTGAGGGCTCTGCCACCTACAAGCAACAGCTGACGATGGTAACTAGCTCATCAGTAAGGTCTCAATATATGATAATATCCCCAGTCAGTAACCATTTCACCAGCATCTCCTCATAAACCCCTACACGTCCTCTTCTACAGGACGCTTTCGAATCTCCCGCCTCATATCAGTACAACCATTGGCCGCTAGGCATCGGTGCATCAGCAGCCACACCGCAATCAACCATGTCTCTTTCCCCGAGAAAGCTGTTATAAGCAGCGAAATGTTGCGATGCGTGTTTCCGCGATTATGTGGTGTCCTATATTTTTGTGTGTATCTGTCAAGTACCAAAACATAAGTACTTGTACTTCTATCTTTTGTACATACTGATACCTACCGGCCACTTTCTGTCATTTATAATGATTCTACAGTATACAGTAAAACCCTGTTAAGACGTTTTTGAAGGGACTTTACACCACAAACTTCTTAGCTGGGAAAACATCTTAAATGGGAAAACTGATTTTAAAACTTAAGTCGTTATTGTTGTAGGTGCAGTCTATATTAAATTTTATTTCGGAGTCACAAAGACAATTTAATGTACAGTAAAATCCCTTATTTACACTTTTCAGGGGGACAGAGAGACCAAGCGTAAATAGTGGGAAGGGTAAATAAAGGGAAATCTCGTAAAACTCATTCAGCTTACCTTATTTAGTGCTTTTGTTTTCGTGTTTAAAAAACTCTCTTCAGGAAGATCGAAGTGATAGTATCAATGCAAACAATGCATTTATCATATTTTGTAACATAAAACTTGGTATAGTTTAAGTGACCAATATTGGAATTGAATATACTGTTATGGGAAGATTCATGGTACGTGCACTTGCCATTTCAAGAGAACACCTTGAAATGTTAATAAGAGATTTTTTTTTTTTTTTTACTGTTTGGTTAACACTGTGCAGCATTTTACAGATTTTCTGCAATGCTATCGCGAATTTGGACAGTTACAGTACTGTGACGGGTGCTTCTCTACGTTGTTGTTATTTAGATGTGTGGGAGGTTATGTCGTTCCTGTTCGGGGCGGCAGAATGTGACGGGTGCTTCTTCTATGTATGTCTTGTAGGTTATCTAGATGTCCCTGTTCGGGCGGTCAGAATGTGACGGGGGCCTCTTCGCGTCTACGTGTACGTCTCCGTCGCAGTGTTGTTAGTTATCTAGATGTCCCTGTTCGGTGACGCCAGAATGTGACGAGGCCTGCTCTACGTTGTTGTTATTTAGATGTGTTGGAGGTTATGTCGTTCCTGTTCGGGGCGGCAGAATGTGACGGGTGCTTCTTCTATGTAGGTTGTTTGTTTATATAGATGTTGGACGTAACCCTCCTCCGTTGCTATTACAAGTAGTTAGCCGGCAAAAGCAAAGCAAAAACACAGCGAGCTGATGTAGAGGCGGTGCCTATTAGATTAATGCCCGGATAGCAGTGAGGTTAATCAACCACAGATGAATAAATAAATAAAAATCATAATATTGGCATTTTCTTTCTTTT
>PNEQ01095211.1:0-22317 GCA_003012365.1 Medauroidea extradentata
ACGTATACTCCGTGCACCGTGCTTCGAAACTAGTCGCCGTGTATACTATATGCACCGTACTTCTACCGTCGTCGGTATGTATACTATGTGCGCGATCATCGTCCGCAAGTGTACTCCGTGTTATTGTACTGTTGAACTCGTCGACACGTATACTCTGTGCACTGTAGTGCTACGTATACCTGGTGCGCTGTTATCGTCGGCATGTATACTCTGTGCATCGTACTGCTACGTAAACCTTGTGCGTCGTAATCGTCGGCAAGTATACTCTGTGCACCATACTGCTACGTATACCTGATGCGCAGTTATCGTCGGCATGTATACTCTGTGCATCGTACTGCTACGTAAACCTTGTGCGTCGTAATCGTCGGCAAGTATACTCTGTGCAATGTACTGCTACGTGTACCTTGTGCGTCGTTACTGTCGGCATGTATACTCTGTGCACCGTACTGGTACGTATACATTGTGCGCCGTTATCGTCGGTAGGTATGCTCTGTGCACTGTACTATTTAACTCGTCATTGTATAGCAACTCAACGGCAGGCAAACTCTTGATCAGATCAGTTGCGCGCATTACACAATGGTCAATGATTCATACGAAATTTAAATATTGTCGCTCCAAAGACAGTGCGACTAATGATTCGAAAATCCCCTTTAAGTGGTATTCTCGGACGACTTTTTGCCCTTTGAAACGACACAGCCTTGCATTCGGGAGAACGTGGTTCCTGATTTATTGAGAATTTCGAAAACACTCCAGGCGACCGATGCCTTCGTAATTAATTTTCCCCTTCCAAACTTTTCTTGATAGTTTTTATTTACCAAAGTCTCTTTGGCAAATACCTGACTTGTTACAGGGACTGCGTACCTGCGCGTTAAGAGACTAGGAAGTGACGGAGCTGTAAGGGTGACCATAAAGCGCGTATCAAATGCCGCATCGCCTCAACGAGCCAAGTAGGCCTACTGAACTAGCATGCTAGATTCCCGCTCATCCAATTTTACTACCCAACTTAAGCTATGACCAACATAAAATTTTGAAGAGGGAAAGTCTGTAGCGAAATTCAGTACACGTTATCCGAGTTTCGCATACCTCCGGTTAGTACATTTTGAAGTAAGGCAGTGTGAAAAGGCAATTATTAGCGGTATTTATTTTCGTACAATGGTACTATGAGCGCATGTGAAATAGTTTCGTAAATAAAACGTATTTTCTTGTACAGTACGACGCGTTTGAAGCTCGCCGGAGGCTACGCCCGTAAGGTCTTGCAATGCAAGAGGACCCGGATCCGATCCCTGGCTCCGGACCTCCTGGTTTCGGTTGTCCATGGTTTCCCGGACTCACTCTAGGCAAATGCTGATATGGTTCCTTAATAAAGGCCATGGCCGACTCCTCTCCCAGCTCCTGTCATTGTACCAAGTTGTGTGACTGTCTCCAATGGCCTCGCTGTCGACGAGAAGTAAAGACCACCTAAGTGTGCGGTGTACAGTTTTCGTCACCAATTTTTTTTTATTTGTACCAGGTATATTTTTTTCTTGTTTTAGACACATATAATGTGACTAAATTTTGCTCTTAAGAAATTTTTATATCTCTAATAGTTTTCATGCAATGGCTTGTTAAAGTCAACATTTGCACGACACTAAAGCCGACATACTAAATTTTAAAAATTAATTTTTTTAAATGCAAAAATAGTTTATTTTGTGGTTTGATATAGCTGAACTTGTGGTAAATGAGTTGGTTTTAGCAAACGTGCGCATTTTAACTTTAACAAGCCTTTATGCGAAAACTATGAGATATATAACAGTTTCATAAGCGCAAAATTTAGTCACATTTTGTGTCTAAAATAAGAAAATAAATACGTGGTACGAATATAAAAATGATGGTGAAAAATGCTCCACACTGCGCCCGGCGGCCGCCTACCCCACGCTTCAAATGCGCTGCAGTGTGTTCGTAAACAGGTTTTTTATACGAAAATATTCCACGTGTGCCCATTGTGTGAACGTAGGAAAAGAAAACTAACTTCAGACAAGGTCGGAACCTCATTGTTTAAGACACAACGCTCATAAAAAAAAAAAAAAAAAAAACTGTTTCTAAGCCCTCCAACATGGCTAAAAACGACTTTTTCAGACTTCCGTACTTCAAAATATATTAACCGGATGTATGTGAAACTCAGATTGCGACCTGCACTGAACTTAGTTGCAGACTTTCCACCAATAAAATTATATGGCCACCGCTTAGTGTCCCATAGTAAGAACCGTTAGGCGGGAAGCTTGCTCGCTAGTTCAGAGTTTGGCTCGTTGAGGCGACGCGGCATTTGATGCTCGCTTCAAGGTCGACCTTACTGCTCCGTCGCTTTTGAGCCTCTCACGCTTGGGTAGGCAGTACCCTTAAGGGTGTTCAAGTGCGATAAAAACATAATTTTATATATTTATTAAATAGTGTTAATTTTGCAGACGATATTTTTGAGTACAGTTTTCTCATACAAAACATTTTTAGCTCCCATAGTTTTCTCATAACGGTGCGAAAAAGTAAAAATTTGCTTGTTCTGCTGCCATGCAAATAGTGAAAACCAACTGACCTACTTAAACAAAATAATTTACTGTGATATTACGTCCTATGAACTATGCAATGAAGTATTTAAAATACCATAACGTATTATTTCGAATTTAAAAAAAATCGCAAAAGTACAGGGAAAAAGTTGAAAATTCAGCAATTTTTTTAAATACAAAAATTGTTCACGGGATTTTTTAAAAATGTTTTATTACGTAGCCCGTGGCATGTTATTTGACTGTGAATTATTTCAATTACGTAAGTCAATTGAGTCAATTGGTTTTCACTATTTGCTTGGCAGCAGAACATGCCAATTTTGACTTTGACGCACCGTTGTAAGGAAACTATGCAAGTTAAAATTGTTTCTTAAGAGGAAAATGTACTCGTAAGTATCGTGTACAAAGCTAGCAATATTTCATAGAAATATAAAATTACGATTTTATCGCACTTGAACACTCTTAAGGTAGGTTTCATACCCCGCATGTTGAATTACTTTATTTTCCACTTTGTCTAAATTCTGAGAGAAAAGGTGTATAATTTGCTCTTATAGCACGAATTCTATTTGCCTTGCGCTGCAGTACAATCACAGCATCAGAATTTTTAACGTATATTTAGGCAATAATCATTCGAGAAAAGAAAAAATAATACTTACCTGATAGCCGGCTAAATATACGTTGGAAGTTCAAATGCTATGCTTGTACTGTAACGCAAGATAATACGATTCACTCTATTATCACAAATTTAACAATTTTCTTATAATTTAACAAATAAATAAATAACTGTCAAATGGTAACATTCAACATGTTGGGTGACAAATCTCTTAACCAAAACCACGTGTTGTGTGGGTCACTTCAAACGGAAATTTAATGTACAGAGAGAGAGAGAGAGTGAGAGTGAGAGAGAGAGAGAGAGAGAGAGAGAGAGAGAGAGAGAAATGTATAAAAAAAGACGGCGCTTTGCTTTGCTACTGTTCAACTGATGTTTCACACAGGAGCGCGTGTTAAGTGTTGCCAACTTTCTCCCGCCCAACATTGTAGCTGTTGATTGCAGAATGACGTGCGAAATTTGAGGCGCTGGCTACCGGCGCCGTCAAACACTCGCCTCGTCTCGCCTGACATATTGCCGAATCGCACGGGTCTGCAAATGTTAACATGTTTGCTTCGTCATGACGGTTGATTGTTTCCACGACATTGCCCAATGACGATTTTATTATTTTAACTCCTTTGCGTTTGCCGGCTACTAGACTGTAATGGTTTTTATATTTACAAAATATCATATTTTAATTAAGTTTTTTTAAACCTAAATCTGCTGTTTTCTCCCTTTTTTGTCAGTGAACATTTACAAAATAAAAGATTTACATGCGAAAAACCATATAACTTATTCAACCGAGTCTAATTTAGAGTGTATAGTGCCTTAGGATCCTACGCGACCACGCGTCCTTGAAAAGTGCATCATGAAGGATGTGGTCATATTTTATTCGTGACCGACTTCTATCACACATCCTTATTGGGTCAATGTTGCATGGCACACATCCTTGCGCTCTTGGCGATAGTCGTTTGTTTCAACTGAGAATTCGGACGGTGCGATTATACCAGGGGCACAATAACTTAACATCCCTGAAAAAAAAAAAAAAACGGGGGGCAAACGTAATGTTATAATTTTTATCTGTAAGGCGCTCGTCTACCTGCCTTTCAAACTGCGTTGCAGTGTGTTTGAAATACACGTTTTATAAACAAACTATTCCACGTGTGCTCACGCGGGTTTCGCACGAAAAGAAATAACATTTTATACCAGGGCGGAATACAACTTTCAACACATCACGTGTGTCGTAAACAATATGTTTAAGCCCTTCAACATGGCCGAAAACGACATATTCAAACTGCCGTGCCTCACAATATTGTGGACGAATGTCGGCGTAACTAGTATAGGGCCCTGCGTTGTACTTTCCTTAAAACTTTCCACCAATAAAATTATAGGGTCGCCGCTTAAAGTCCCGTAGGTACACGCAGCACGACGATAACACTACGCTCTTGCCTTGATGCGCGTGCCAGTGTCGTCCTTATCGCTCCCTCGCTTCTTAGCCTCCAACGCGGAAAATAGCTGTAGGTAGACGAGCTTCTTAAGGAAGTACAGTGGTCATCGTCTAGGATAACAGAGGCTTGCTTCCATAAAATGACATCAATTTTTGTATTATGTTACTAAAGTAAAGAATGTTTCAAAGCTTGCCCTTGCTTGAAGGATTTACAGGGGGTTGTATCAACATACCGAGTCCCCGCCCCTTGTTGTTACGCCCCTGGTTTATACATAAACAAACCATAAACCACAACAGACGCATTGCTGTGAAGCCTTCGAAGATTCAGGGATCCAAGGATTGAGGGGCCTCCCTACCTGCGTTTGAAATGCTCTACAGCGAGTTACGACTATTCTCTTTTTGACGAAACTACTTAAGGACTTTGTACCCGTAAAAATTCAAAATTTTATATTTGTGCCAAACAGTAGTCAACTTTTACACATCAGATAACATGTCATTTCCCCGAATAAAAAAAAATTAAGGGCCCATTGTTTTAGCATAATCACCTATCAAAGTCACAAAATGGCAGTTGCGGTGTAGCCAAAATAATAAAAAATAATTAACTTGCAGAAACAAGATAATTCACATCGATACTTAATGATGTGAACTACTTCAAGACACTTTTGTAAACACAAAGCTATTTATTTTTGTATTTTTTAAAAATTGATGAAAATGAGTAAATTTTTGCATAACTTTGACTTTCGGCTACTACTGAAATATTCAAAACTAACTTTTGTCAAACATGTCATGAAATGCATTGATACACTGACTTTCAGTTCCCGTAGTTTTGAGTGTATTAGTTAATTACTTTTTTTGATTTTGGCTGCACCGTAATGACCATTTCGTGACTTTGATGAGTGATTTTGCAAAAACTATGGGGCCTAATTTTCTTTATTTGGGGAAATTACGTGTTATCTGATGTGCAAAAGTTGAACAGTGTTTGGCACAAATATAAAAAAATGAAATTTTACGGGTCCAACGCCCTTAACGTGCATTGTATTTGTATATCGACGATGAGAACGCACACTTCAAGCTATGTCGCAATAGTTTAAAAAATCTGGAACGTTTATTTCAAAATGTATTTTCCGGCTCCTTAAAATGGCGAAAAAAATAAAAGGGTTTTTCAGACTACCATATCTGTAAAAAATGACAACCGGATTCGAAAAACACAACAGTAGAAACGAGTTGTTAAACTTTGAACTAGATTTCCCATAAATAAAATAATGTGGTCATAGCTTTAAGTCCCGTATGAAAAAGGATAGTAGTAAAACACTGCACGCCATCTGAGTGGTTTGCGCGGAGAGGAGATAATGCATTACATATGTCGGTCAACGGCAATCTTGCTACTCCTGCCTCACATACATAAATTCAGCCTATAGAGAGGCCCCTTAAGAGTGCGTGGTAAATAAATAAACGCTGAAATAATAAATTGATTTCTACGCTTTTTTCGAAGCTAGTAAGGATAAAATACACAATAACATTCCTAGATAATGATATTTGTCAACCTTATGAGTAAATATTTGTCCAAAATTACTAATTCGTTACGCGTGATCTCTTGCACCGCAGTTAAATGCGTGAAATTACGGCGTCAGAGATTGTGCCTCAGAAGTTCGTAACACTGGAAACAATTTTGTTTAAAACGTTGGCAAAAACTATTGTCTAGGATTGCTATTGTTTAATTTTCGCAAATTGGCTTCAAGAAACCTACAGTTATTAATTAATGCATTTAGCGTTGAATTATGTACCACGCTTTCTTAATCTTGGGAATCAGAAAACAGCCTAAACATACACCGAGCTAAACTGAAATTGTTTGATGGGACAGGAAAGAAAGGGTGCGTGATGAGAGTGTTTCTTCAGACGCTAATGTAAAGTTACGACATATTCTCTACCGTCAGCAGTTGTACTGACGACCGCGCCAGCCGCGCCTCTGGTCACGTGACCGCCGGGCTCGTGTGCTGGCCGCCATCTCGCGGCTGTGACCTCTGACCTCCGGGGCACGGCCACTGCCCGGAGCCTGGAAGGAATGCAGAGAGTGAGGACAGTGACTACCAGCTGTGCACCAGTTGTTTGTTTCCCCAGTCGTAAAACAAGTCTCACAGTTTTGTCATGCCGTGTCCCGTCGGATAACGTCCGTTACATTTCATAGTTTCGTATGGCCAGTGGTATTTTATTGTAGTGAAGTGATATTGGTCAGCTTTTAAAAGGAGTCCTCGACTGCCGCATGGACGGCGTTGCAGCGTGGCACACGTATTATTTTTACGCGATACCGCTGAACTTATTCATGTGATGTTTATCTACGAAAAGAACACACACTTGAAACTATGCTTCTATGTTTTCAAACATTCAGCACGCTTGTTAGAAACATGGTTTCCGGACTTCTCAAAATTACTAAAAACGGATTTTTTAACTGCGGTAATTCCGATAATATTATCTGAATTCGTAAAGTCTGCAGCTGACGCCGTTTCTCAGCCCCCTCCCCCGGCGCCATTTTTTTCTGTATTGACCTTCTTTAACGCATTGATCCATAATTTCTACTGGTTTCACGGTCCTTATTTTTTATCCCTTAACTAGAGCGAGAACAGGTGTCGAAAGTTGTTACAGAGTTTTGTAAAAAATATTTTTACTGTGTACAATAACTTTTTCTAGACAAAATATTGTGTAGATTTTGAATATTAGTTCTTTAATGGACATTTCCATTGCATAATGTGCTGAAAACGTTGTTTATTTTGTCACGTGATAAATATTAGTTAACTTTATATACACTATTAACAAAACTGTGCTACGGTTTTTTCATATCTGCTGTCGGTTAGGATTAAAAAAAGAGCTATTGTAAAAACAGTAGAAATTATGGGCACATTCCTCGCTTCCATGGCCTCGTCACATTGTCGCATCAGTGTCGTGGGCGACCCTATTCTTCCATTGAGGAGGTATCCATCGCAGGTAGCCATTTGATCCCGTCTTCATTTATTCCGCTCATATGGCCAAAACTCGTTGGCTCTTTCTGAGAATACGTTTACCAGCTGTGAAGAAGCGTGCACTAGTGCGATGATAAGAGGTGTTCATTAAAAAAAAAAAAAAAAAAAATGTGGTAATGTTTGCAGAAAGTTGTTGAAAGATTTTCCAACCTTTTTTAAACAAAAAATAAACTTTCGGTGATTTACGTTGAACCTTCTATTCAGCCACTAAGTAAAATACATAGGTATCTAATTTTGGAGACAAGTGATTCTGACATCAGTATTGCATTTTTGTTGTACATGTGTAATGAGTAGTGGGAGAATATAATATTTTTCTGAAAAAAAAAAAAAAATAGGTGATTATAATTTTCGGGAAAATTTTCTCAATCACATCTCTCAGTTGACAATCGTTTTCCCTGCTGGCGGTCCTGCATCTCGGATTATTTGTGGCGAAGGTAAAAAGGCCTGGGGGAGGGAGGCGTGGAAGGTGTGATCCAAGCGAAAGGTCCGGGCCCAGGGTTATTTTTACTCAGTATCAAGAGACCTGGGATGTTTTTTCCCCCTGGGCGTTAATTGGCTGCTCCTCGAACAGGCGGTGGTTTGTTTAGCAATGCAGCGCCGCAGGCGGCCGGTTCCCGAGGCCAAACAGCTTCGAGCATAGACTCGGAACCTGGGATAAACGTCTGGCACAATACTGCCGTGTTGCGGGTTGCCAAGTTCAGGGGCGTGCCAACTTTCCTCGGTGGATGGGATGTGGGGTGTATGTTCCCTGTGGACTCCAAATCGGTTGGAGCGATTTTGATGAAATTTTCAGGCAATCTTCAGATTAGCCGAGCGGGTGATCCTGTGAAGTTTGGTAGCGATCAAAACAACAGAAATTATTTCTTGGCTTTTTGCCAATTTTGTGTCATATTTCCCCTGCAAATTAATTCACCAATTTGTTAACTGAACATTTAAGTTCACAAATAGTAAATATAATAATTTACTAAACAATTAAATAATTTAAACAATGAAGTTTACAATTACTTCACTAAACAGTTAATTTATTTAACTGTTAAATAATTTAACAATTAAGTTCAAAATTAATTTATTTGACAATTAATTAAAGACTTAATTAATAACACTAACGATTATTTTATTATACAAATCTACGTGTGTATGTATGATCCCTACGGACTTCAAAATGACTGGAGAGATTTTGATGAAATTTTTAAGCAATCTTCAGATTAGCATAGCGAGTGATCCTGATCCTGTGAAGTTTGGTAGCGATCATAACTTTTTTTTTACTTTTTGCAAATTTTATGTCCTATTTTCCCTACAAATTAATTAAGTAGAATAGGGACATGGAAACGTGCGCCATGCCAATGTATCGACTTCAATTCTTGGCTATAGATAATCTACCCGGGTTGAGGGAATGGTACATAATTCAACGCTAAAAGCATTAACCTATAACTGTTTGTTTCTTGAAGCTAACTTGCGAAAACTAAAGAATAGTAATACTAGACAATAGTTTTAGCCACCGATTTAAACAAAATTGTTTGCAGTGTTACGAACTTCTGAGGTACAATCTCTGAGGTCGGAACCTCGTGCATCTAACTGTGGCGCAAGAGATCACGCGTAATGAGTGAGTAATTCTGGACAAATACTTATTACTCATGAAGTTGGCAAATACCAATATATAGGTTTGTCGTTGAGTATTTTATCCATATTGGCTTCGAAAAAAGCGTAGAAATCAATTTATGTTCTCAGCGTTTAATTATTTAGCACGCACTCTTAAGGGTGTTCAAGTGCGATAAAATCATAATTTTATATCTTTATGAAATATTGTTTGTTTTGTAGACGATACTTGTGTACTCTAACGAAACAATTGTAGCTCTCATAGTTTTCTCATAACGGGGTGTCCAAGTCAATATTTGCTTGTAACCCTTCCCCCCCTTTTTTTTCTCGCCTCCCTCACCAGTTGGCATGGCCCTGGCCAAGTTGTCGGGCATGTTGCCTGTGTGCTCGTGAAGAAACCCCGCTCTTTGAAGTATTTAGGGAACTGACGTCCTGGCGGTTACGAAATCATACAAATACTATTTTAAAAGAATTCTTCACATCTCAACATTTCCTTAAAAAATTTTGTGTAGGAACATTTTTTGTTTTAAAGATTTGCCTTGAAGACTGATATATTGAGTAGTAATTGATTTTAATATTTCTCAAATTAAACGGCACGACTGTAACGTCTGTAGGGATTGTATTATTGCATTACTGTTGTGTTGTCAAGGGTGTAGTTTCCTTAAAATTGTTTTTTTTATTAAATTTCTCCACACTATTAATGCTGTTATATTTATTTAAATAAAAGCTATGTTGAAAATAGAGAACATTTGAACAGTTGTTTTAGGACTGTAATTGTTCACGATATCCATACTGTTTTGATTTGTGTATTCGTAATTGGAGGTTAACTAGTTATTTACTGATTGCAGATTCACATGAGGAAGTAGAGATGACAGCCAGCTCACTTAAACTTAAAAAATTCATTGTCACTACTGGCTTTTAGTTACAAGTAAATAAGAAAAACAGTAAATCTAGGAATATACCACCTTCAGAGTTAGTGGACCCGGCGCGCGGGACGTGCTGAAACGTGGCACGGAAAGTAGCCTATTTTTTCATGTATAACTGTTTAAAACTGTTCCCAATGTGTTTATCTACGAAAAGAAGACACACTTCAAACTGTGACACTGTGATTTTAAAAATGCCGTCTGCTAGTTAACGGCGCGGTCTACCGCAATTTTCATCACCATTTTTTTATTTTTATTTGTACCAGATATTTTTTTCTTATTTTAGACACAAAATGTGACTAAATTTGGCTCTTATGAAATTTTTTTATCCATCATAGTTTTCGCGTAATGGCTTGTTAGTCATATTTTACACGTTTCCGTTTTAACGACTACACTAAAACCAACTGATATACCAAACTAAAAAAATCACAGTGGATAAAGACATTACAGGCTACAATGTCATGATCATGAAATTAAAAAAATTAAAATTATTTGAATTTAAAAAAAAAATGTTGAAACTGAAAATAAAAAAATTTAAAAACTTCAATATTTTTTTTTAATACAAATAATTTTTTCCTTTAATTTTATGAGCGTGTCATTGTAGCCTGCAATATCTTTATCCACTGTGATTTTTTTGAGTTTGGTATATCAGTTGGTTTTAGTGTAGTCGTTAAAACGGAAACATGCAAAATATAACTTTAAGGGCGCCGTCTACCCGCGCGTGAGAGGCTCAAAAGCGACGGAGCAGTAAGGTCGACCTTGAAGCGCGCATCAAATGCCGCGTCGCCTCGACGAGCCAAGCGCTGAACTAGCGTGCAAGCTTCCCGCCGAACTGTTTTTACTATGTGACTTTCAACGACAACACTATCATTTTATCTTACGCGACGAAAGGGAAAGAGTCGCTCTACAGGTCTATAATATTCAGAATATCGTGAAAATGATTACTCTTACATAAATATCAACGTCAAAAGTCCCGATTCGGTCACTTTCACACTAAAAAAAAAAAAAATACTTGTTAGGAGCGATAACAGTTAATGGCAAAATTATAGACCTGTACTAAGATCCTTAAATGCTTTTCGTAGCCTAACCGCGTGACAACATGTTGAATGGTTTTCGAATGAAATCAGGATTGTTAAAGGTCTGCGCGCCTCTTCACGATTCTAGTAGACGGCGCCCTTAACAAGCCATTACGCGAAAACTATGAGGGATAAAAAATGTCATAATAGCCGAATTTAGTCACATTTTGTGTCTAAAATAAGAGAAAAAATATCTGGTACAAATAAAAAATAAAATGATGATGATGAAAATTGCGGTAGACCGCGCCCTTAAAAACATGATTTCCAAGCTCCTCAAAAAAAGCTAAAAATGACTTTTTCACGTTGCTGTAGAATAGAAAATATCAACCGTAATCGTAAAATTAAATCATAGAAACCTGCACTGAACTTCATCTCGTACTTCCCACAGATAATAATAGTCATCGCTTTAAGTCCCATTGAAAAACTGTTTCTACGAAAACATTGCGCTCTAGTTTAGTATTCCGCGCCTAGAGGCGATGAGGTTTTTAACGAATATGTTAAATTCGGCTTAGCCATCCCCGTTTCCGTGCCTCGAACGTAAAAAAAATTGCTAGTGTTCACTAACTCTTTTAGGTTTTATAGGTGGGTTAGTATGCTTGGCCCGTGGTCAGGTTTGCAGTGTGATTAACGCTATGATTTTCTTTTGTTCGCAGGTGAGTTGAGGGTTCCCAGTCCTTGTTGAAGTGTGGTGCTAACGAGTGTAGAGGTAAGCTGAACCATTTTGGCTAGATAATAGTTATCGCGGATTATACGTTGAAATATTTTGTTCAGAGTAGTAAAACACAAGTCAACTACTTGTGACGCAGGAGTAGTATACATTCAACTATGATGCAAGAATATACTCCTAATTATTGCGTTACTTTGTAATAGTATTCGTTTACTTATTTTGCAAAAATTATCTGGGATTGTCGGATTGTTATATTTTATTTTTATTTCTATTTCTTATTGACGTTATTGTGTAACATGACTGTGTTATCCACGCTTGTCTAAAACGATATGGTGCATTACATTAATTTATTTTTTGAAGTTGTGGTACAGTGCATATTTAATGTATTAACATATTTTAAGTCTTATAACGTGTATTTTAAATTGTTGTAAGTTAATTTGTTTGAAGTTTAGATACGGTACCTAAAACAAATTGTTGCGCCAACTATTACAAAAAGAAATTTATTAAAATTAGTGTGTTGCTTTCATATGGTAGCTAAGCCGCATTGTACTAGTAATCACTTGAGCTATCAAATTTGAAATTATTTTCCTGAGAATACTGTTAAAAAAAAAAAGTAATTTGGTTGCATAAATGGGAAATTTCGTTACAAAACACAGTATTTCTTTTGTGCAACTACTAATGGTAAAATCAGGAACATACAGTGCCTCAAAACATTAAGCAATGTGTTTTATTTTCATTCTCTACCTTATTAATTATGCTATGACATAATCACGTGTTATGTAGCAGGCGTTCTAAAAATTGTGTGCGAACATAATGAATGCCTCATACCCCCTTTTTTTTCTAATACCAACGTCAGAACGTGTCGTGAATGGAGAGAAACGTTTCAGCATTGCCGTTTACACAATGTCATTTTCGTTAGTGCATCCAACTTTTCGTAGTTAGAAATGAAGCTATTGTTGACGATATGCAGTAGTATAGTAGCATAATTTCATTCAGTTGTTTCATTGTAGCATTTATTTTACGCGTCGTACATTGTCTGGCGGAGGAAGGGAAATTTCGCAATCTTCATTCTTTAGTTTTACAGTGGTTTCGAAGATTTTTTTTTAATGCAAATTAATACATACATTAAAAATTCACTCTTACAGTTATATCACTTATATATCCTCGTTTGTATCTGAATGTTTCTGTTGCAATTCACCAAACGTGTAATATCACATATTTTGGTGTCGAAATAAGCCAAAATGAATCAAAATAATTTTTTGCTAGCAAACGGTACATTATTAAAAAAACGCTCTGGTAAAATTGTGTATCGCATGACTGTACACAGTCTAAAAATTTTTCAAAGCATTTGGTTAAAACATATTTGAGTTATTTGCTATTGTTTGAAATAAATGAAATATCATAGCCTGAAGTATTTGTTTTTCCTATTCTAGTTAACTTATAGGCGGTTCACTTTAAAGCGAGAACTTCCCAGCTCTTGTAATGATAAAAAAAGTATTTATTGTAGCTATGGAAGTAATGTTTTGAGAGTTGTGAATAGGGTTCAATGAAGCTTTGAAAAAAAAAAAAAAAAAAAAAAAAAAAAAAAAAAAAAAAAAAAAAAAAAAAAAAAAAATAAAAAAAAAAAAAAAAAAAAAAAAAAAAAAAAAAAAAAAAACGGAAAAATTAGGAAAAACAGGGAAAAATTGAATTTTTTCATCAAGATGAAAAATTATAGAAATTTGAAAAAAAAAATTGCAATAAAAATGATCATACAGTTTATGAACTACAAATCTGGATGGCATATGTATTTACATTCGAGCCTATCTGCCAATACACATGGTACCGTACTACAAAAATTAAATAACCAGTAGATGTAACATAAAACTTGGTACAGAAAAATAAACGATATGCACATGAACTAACCAGATATAGTTATCATACTCGTTCATACCCAACTTACAATCTCTAAAAGGAAAGCAGTTTCAATTACAACAAAAAACCCTTGTAGTTCAAATTTACAAGTAACACACTAAAATAATTATTAATTATCTTGCTGCTTGCATCAACTGGCTATATGATTTGGCCGTTTTGAGGGCCCAAATATTACGTTTCAAAAATCCGTGCCGAATTTATAAAATTAATGCGAAATAGTTTGAAGTGTATGTTCGTTTAGTAGATATAGGCCCTACATATACTGTATAGTGCGCGTTAAATAGTTTCGTCATAAAAAGAATAGTCTTAACTCACTAAAACGCATTTGAAGTGCAGGTAGGGAAGCCCCTTAAGCATTAACGCTTAGTTTAAAATTTTAGAACCCACTTTATGCCATACAAGCTATGTATTATTAATAGGAGCCGGAACATTTCCGGATTCAATTACCTTCATGTTAGAATGCGTTGTCCTGTGCATACTTAAGGCCCGACCATTTGTCAACTAGCTGTTACTCGGTGGAACAGCGGACAATGAACGAATAGACGGGGCTTTACTGTGTGCATAGGGCAATGGATTCTAGCCTGTAGGTAATTGAATCCGCGAAATTTTCCGGCCCATAAAAAATAATTCTCGCAGTAGAAATGGGGGATCGTGGGCGGATCGATTTCGTGGACAATGCAGAAGATGGGCAGGCGGCTTCGCCCTGTCTTTATAACGGCTCCTCCATGACCAGACCAGCGCGGCGAATAGTGACTGCTCGCCCAATGAATCATTCATCACGCGCTGCTACGGCTCCCCCTCTCGCTGTCGTGCCGGAGCGCGCGTGGTTGCCGCCCCGTCCGCCGGGAGCGCTCTCTCCCCAAACATGGCGGCTAATTGAATTAATCGCCGCCGCAGCGCCCCAGCCACCAGGGCGGGCAGCGCTAGGAGTGATACGCTGTGTTCTCGGCCACTAGTTAGCTATGCTGCCAGTGTGTGTGTGGCATTCCAAGTGGTTTGTGGAATTTTGCGTGAAATACATAGCGTCGTTTCATTCAAACTTGTAGCTACACCAGTGCAGCTGGTGTAGTGCAGTTACACCAAAGATCCGTCTCGATCACGGTCGTAGAAGAACAGGTCTGGACACTCGCCTGGATATTTGACCCCCTTGTTGTTTGGCTGTAGTTCACCAAGTTACCGAGAATATTGTGTTTTATTGGCGCTGATGTTACGGCGGTCGGACTAAACTCCGCCCACTTCCTTTCCGCTAGGATAAACAATTTATCAAAACGTATTTTTTATCTATTTATGAAATACTTTCTTCGCTCACTAATTTAAGAAAAGGCTCCAGCAATCTTTATTTGCTTTATAAATTTAACAATGGAAAAAAGTGGACGGAGTTTGAGTCCGACCGCCCGGAAAACAGCACCAAATAGTACGACATTCTCGGTAACTTGAACTACAGCCAAACAACAAGGGGGTCAAGCAAAATACATTGTTAGATAGGCGAGTGTCCAGATCTGTTCTTCTACGACCGTGGTCTCGATGTATCCTGGTGTATCTACACCAACGCCGTTGAATGAAACAGCTTTTAGCGAATTTTGTGCCGCATCATCCACGGTTTATAAATATATCTCAAAAGACTGACCAACAAATAATTTTGTGAAAATAAAAGTGTAAAGGCACTAGTGAGCGACTGAAATTAATATACGTTTTGTCTCTTTGGTGAATTTGAAATGTGTGGTGATTAAAACTTTGTAGTAGTAACATAACCTCAACACTTCATATTTCGTATGTAAGTTAACGTGTTATTGTACTTAATTTTGAATCTTATAATAACACATAGGATTACTTTTTAATACTGGTATGCTTATTT
Source organism: Medauroidea extradentata (assembly GCA_003012365.1). Taxonomy (NCBI): domain Eukaryota; kingdom Metazoa; phylum Arthropoda; class Insecta; order Phasmatodea; family Phasmatidae; genus Medauroidea; species Medauroidea extradentata. The sequence continues at coordinate 15,616 of PNEQ01095211.1, forward strand.
GCGAGAATGTTTCCTTTTTAACTAAATGATGACACTCAGTTGTGACCGGAATTCTCATTTTATTAATAATTTTTATCATACAATAAGTCCAGGACTAGTGTCCACTTAAAAAACTGTGCGTAACTAATTTAAACTTGGCGCGCTCACAGCTACACCTCCTCCAGACCAGGTAGGCGTAGCTTCACCAACTTGATTGAAACGACGATTCTCCACGGAGGTATTAGTCTATGGAGTGGCATCTGCCGTACATTTCAATGGTAATCGTGTGAAGCCGATTATTTTCAAACTGCGCATGCGCAGGACGTTATTTTTTCATGAGTCTCCATATTTTGGGTGGCAAAACAATAGCAGAAAGCAATGTAATTATGTAATTTTTTTTACAAAAATTCGCGCAAATTCTGTATTTGTATCGTACACAACAGTTTCAGAAATATAAAAAAACCGAATTAGCTCTCGCTGTGTGTATGTCCTTTATAAACTTGATGAATTTAAATAAAAGTTTCTCACCTGTACAAAGATAATCCTCCGCAACGATCGAATATGTTTGTAAGGTCAAGAGCTGCACAAACTTTCACCATAATGTGTAGGTAACAAAAAACTAAAACATTTTCATTCAGCTCAATGCTATGTTTACATGTTTTTGCCACCACTAGCTCTATCCTTGTCTTTAAACGTCGTCTGTTGGCCGGCTTCAAATTTGCTCCATAGACTAATACCTCCATGCGATTCTCCGCAGTATGACGTCGCATCCTGTTGAATGAAACACCGTTTTTCGTGGTGTTGCTTCACCAGTGCATTGATGTAGCTGCACCAGCTTGAATGAAACGAAGCTAACGCGTGTGTGTATTGCTGTATTTTAAAACAGAAATTGATATGTATATACATGTGTATATGACTGCTATCCACCTTCTTGAGTCCGTGTCTCAATTCAAAGAGTACTCTGTTGAGAGAGTACTCTTTCGCATTACACCAAGAGAGAGCTCTTGTTTGCTCTCTGGTGCTCTCGCTCCCTCCACTTGGGACGATGCTCTCTCGTATTTGTAAACAAACGATGCAAAGGTTATAAGTGCGTGTGTTTTATTAATACTAGTTATAAACATATTAAATACATTTGTAGACGATTCATATAATAATTTCTAATATTATCAGCGTCGTATTTGAATCGGGAATAGCTGTGTATAGGCGAAGCCAAAATTGTTTATTTCATGTAATTAATGGCATATTACGGCCGAAAATGTTTACTGAATATCTCGCCATAGGTAAATGTTTATTGCAAATAATTGTATTTGTATAAATATTGAATTATTTGTAATGTACATTGCACGTTTCTACAGTAACATCAAACCATAGTTGTAATCAAGGCGGCGTACGCCAGAGAGCACTAGAGAGCGAGAGCGAGTATACAACTTCGTTCTCTCGCTCTTTCGTACTCTCGGCGGACAATTGAGACAGGCAGAGAGTGCTCTCTCTGACGTAGTTGTGACGTATTTTCTACAGCGAGAACACGAAAGAGCACTCTGGGTGAATTGAGACACGGCCTGAGTACGCCGCATATCTGCGCAGTAGTGTGTCGAACGTGACCTTGAACCACACATAAAATGCCACATCGCCAGAATGAGCTAAGCACTGAACTAGCGTGCAAGATACCCGCTGGTCAATTTTTAGAATGGGACTATAGGTCGTTCGAAATAAAGTGAGCACTAAAATATAACCTTTGAAAAATACCACTATCCGTTACTGCACTGAATTCAACATTAAACAGTTTCCTTATTGCTTGTATGGTTGGCAGTGAATTAGCCGACCATAGTTCCCAGTAGTTTCGTATTTTAATACAACAGTACTTTTAAAAAAATCTACGTAAATCGAAATACTCTTATTTTATATAATTAATAATTTTTTATCGAACCATATAGGTACCTACAGACTGCACAATTTATCTTACACGCGCAAACATCAAGTGACGTGTCTAAGAGGTTAGACATTTCTCGTTGTTAGCCGTTAGGCGCGGAACGATACAAATTAGCTAAAAATAGAAGTTTAGCAGGGCTTTATGGGTGCTCACTTTATTCCGAACCGCCTAAAACATGATTCTACGTTTACGTGACGTAACATACAAGAAAATAATACCTGAACGAGGAGCGCAAGAGGCGTCTTTCTCCTTCCAGTGTTGCCATATTGTGCACGTAAAATGTACACAATTTTATCACTCACGTTTTCGTCTCCACCTTAGTTTAGGTTTCGCGTGATTTGCTTACTATCCCTTCCTTTCTGCACAGCCTGTTTATTGAACAGTAGAATATTCGATGCTTCGTTACGAAAACTGCTAAAATAGCAGTATTTTGCACTTCGAAATGCAAGTTTTCTTGGAGCCGTCGTGGTCAGTTCATTCGCCTCCCACCAAGGCGTTCCTGGTTCGATTCCCGGCGAGGTCTGTCCCCAGATTTTTGCATGTGGGAATCGTGCCGGACGATATCGTTGGTCTGCGGGATTTCTCGGGGATCTCCCGTTTCCCCCGCCGCTGCTCCATACCCACCTCAAGTCACCTTTCACCAGCGCTGAAGATCTCGATGTTAAGGGGCGCACCTCGTTGCCATAAAATCACACTGCAACGTGTTTGAAGAAACAGTTTTACACCGAAACTAATACACGTGTGTTCACGCCGTTTCTCTACGAAAAGAACACACACTTCAGACGTCTGCCCTTAAGTACTTTCAAGACAACACACGTATTAGAAATCTCCTTTTAGGGCACGTCAAAATGGGTTAAAACGGGTGTTTCAGGCTGCTTTAGCGGAAAATATACTAGCCGAATACATGTGAAACCACTTAAGGGCAGTGCATTGGACTTTAGTAAAGTGATTTCGTACATAAAACAATAGGGCCAACTTACAGTCCCATAGGAATTTTTTTTTTCGCGAAGACTGCACGCCTTAAGCGTAGAGGCGACGCACCGTTGTATGGCCCATACGACGTCGCCCTTAGCACCATACCTCACTCACACAAACACATGTGCCACGAGGCGAGCCCCTTAAGCGCTGACCAAAAATCAAATATCTCACTCCAAGTTTTCTTGGCCAATGACTCTCGGACACCCAGCTTTAATGCTGAGGCCGGTGTTCATTATAATATCCTCATACACATATCTTGGCTACTTACTGTATATGAGATCGGCACGAGTTTAGTTTCTAAACCGAGCGAGGTGGCGCAGTGGTAAAACACTCACCTCGCATTCGGGAGGATCTGGGTTCGATCCCAGGCTCCGGCGGTCTTCCTGATTTCGGTTTTCCAAGGTTTTCCGAAATCACTCCAGGTGAATATTGGGATGGTTCCTTAAGGCGCCCGCCTGGTGGCCGTGTGTTTGTGTGAGTGAGGTACGGCGTCAAGGGCGACGTTGACTGGCTCATCTGGCGAAGTATCGCCTCTAGCGCAAGACACTGAAACGGCGTGCAGTGGTATCGTAGGACACTCGCCTGACTGACACTTTCATTGGTGACTCCATCTTTTTATTGGTGGAAAGTTTTAAGTAAAGTACAATGCACCTCTCTATTGTAGTTTCACACGAATCCCTTCAGTAGTTGTTTAGATATAATAGATTGGAAAAGCCGTTTTTAGCCATTTTGAGGTGCTCTGAAATGGTCTATCTAATTAACGTGATGTTTTGAAACTACTATTCCGATGTCGTTGAAAGTGTTTGTTCTTTTCGTAAATGCACGCATTAGAAATACGTTTAGTAGTTTCTTAGATAAAGGCGTTCTGCTAGCACGCTGCAACACTGGCTACAAGGCAGGCAGGCGGGCGTCTTAAACAGTCCAGGGCCTACTCCTTCCCCCTTTCCACCCGTGAACTTCTACCAAGGGCATGCGTTGTTCGAGGGCAAGTAAAACCAAACAAATGACATTCGTGCTGGTAACTGTACGGAAAGTGCACACGTGCGTGGAGTAGACTGTAGCATAGGAATGTTTGTCTCGTCAGTTTCGCGTTGGCAGCACTGTTAGCATCGTCAGCGGCGCCTGTTCGGGCGAGTCGTCAGCAGCAGCGCAGTGACATCACCGCTGTTTTTATAATCTGCCGCACGCGACGACAGACTCCCGCGGAACACTTGCGGTCCCGACTTGTCGCGACGTCCTGCCCCGCCATTTTTGAGTCACGTGCTTCTTCGTAACTTCAAGTGCACTGCTAGGAAATTCCAAAATAGTATTGGAAGTTGAGGGCTTGTTCCCGAGTTTTTTTCAGACTGGTGCCAATAACTCAAATATTTTTTAACCAAAAGTTTTGGAATAATTTGAGTCAATGTGCAATTGCGCGATGCACGATACTGTAGACGCGTTTTTTTACAATGTTGTACCATTCGCCAGCAAAAAAATAATTTCCTTCATTTTTGCTTATTTTCACGACGAAAAACGTGGTACTTTGGGTAATGAAATCTAAAAAACAGTTCAGTATAATTCTACAAAAAAATTTAGCTACATATTATAACATATAAGTGTCAAAACCGTGCAGCAAAATTTTGATATGAGTATTAGGTAGCAATAAAAAAAATATTAACTCCGTAACAAGGCCTTAAGAGGATTCTTCGTCGGTGTCGGAATATCCACATTTGACGCGTGGGAACAGCGTGGCGATAAGAGCCAGTGTCCCACGCTTGACGAGAAGCATATCGCCTCTATTCGCAGCGCGCCAAACTGGCGTGCAAGGTTTTCCTTCTAGTCTTTCCCCTACTGGACTTTGAGCGGTGACACAACATTTTATTTTTGAATAGTATGAAGTAATGACCAACGCATGCCTCTCGATCTGCACTTAACGAATTCAGGTAATATTTTCGGAGTTAAAAACCCGTTTTTAGTCATTTTGATAGGCCCGATCACCATGTTTCTAACAAGCGTGCTGAATTTTTTAATTCATAGAAGCATAGCTTCAAGCGTGTGTTCTTTTCGTAGATGAACGTAATATGACTGAGTTAAGCGGTTTCGCGTAAGAAAGAATACGCGTGACACGCTGCAATGCCGTCCATGCTCCAGTCGATGACTCCTCTGAAGGCCTCACCTACCACGCGTTTAAAATACGTTGCGGCGTGTTCGTAAATACGTTTTTTTACGAAACTATTCCACTTGCTCATTGTGTCAATGTACGAAAAGAAAATACACTTCAAATGATGACGGAAGGATAGTTTCAAAGCACCATGTCGATTAGAACAATCATTTCGGAACCCCTCAAAGTGGCTAAAAACAGCTTTTTCAACTTGTATCTGAAAAAACACTGACAAGATTCGTGTGAAACTACTCTAGGAGCATGCAATGGACTTCGAAAAACTTTCCACCAATGAAAAGATGGTTTCATACTGAAAGTGTCAGTCAGACGAGTGATCTACGATACCACTTCACACCATTTTAGTGTCTTGTGGTAGAGGCGATACCTCACCAGATAAGCCGGTCAACGTCGCCCTTGGCGCCGTGCCTCACTCACACAAACACACAGCCATCAGGCGGGCGCCTTAAGAGTATAAAAAAATTATTTGACAGATTGCGGCCTAGATACACGTTAAAAATTCAACTGCGATGTTCGTACTATAACACAAGGTAACTATAATTTACGTTACAACAGCAAATTTCACATTTTACTTATCAGAATTAAAGACGAATAGTAATTTAACACGTGGGGCGAGACTTCACTTTAATGTGTAAAACGTAGCAAATATAGCTAAAGTAAAATAATTTATTGCTGTATGACATGATTTCAGTGTTTAATGTCTCGTCGAGAACGAGTTTATAAACGACTAAACTAATGTCTCGTACAGTAAAGTGGAAACTAATCGGTCATGACTTACCTTTAAGGCCATGAAATTTCATTTATTTCAAAAAATTGAAAATAATTCAAATATTTTTTAACCAAATGCTTTGAAAAAATTTGAGACTGTGTTCAGTCATACGATACAAAATTTTGCCAGAGAGTTTTTTAAAATAATGTTCTGTTTGTTAGCAAAAAATTTTTTTCTTCATTTTGGCTTATTTTGACAACGAAATATGTGATATTTCAGGGGCAAAAATCTTAAATATCCGTTCGGTGTATTGCAACAAATAAATTATGATACAAACGATGGTATATACGTGTTAAAACTGTAAGAATGAATTTTTGATGTGTGTATTCATTTGCGTTAAAAAAAAAATTCTTTCGAAACCATTGTAAAACTAAAGTGCGAGGCTTTAAATGTATTGGTTATAAACATGCGAATACTGTTTTCTTGCATCAAAATGAGGGAAAATTGCTTTCTTTCCTCGATATAAAAAACCGTAAATGTAATGTACATAGTTGATATAGGCGCAAGTTGAGTAATCGTCAAATATTAAATTATTTAGTACATCATAAAAATGTTATCTTATTTACATACCATTCACATTCGCAAGCCATATTCGCAATTTGATCTCTGATGAAGTATCGCACTTGCCATTTACTGTTACTTGTCTTCTTGTACGTTACCTTATTTATTACACTACGTGTTCAGCATAGTTTTATAGCGAATTGCATTTTTTGTAGCTAAAAAAAAATTGAAAATATAAACATTTTTCCCCCGGAAGTTTTAGAATAGTCAGGAGTAGCGTAACACACACAAAAAATATTTTTGTAACCTACAAAAAATCTGTAACCGACCGCAATGCATAGTTGTAACCTGCAAAATGTTTAATTTATAGGTAAAAATATGTTTTGT
>PNEQ01095213.1:0-22311 GCA_003012365.1 Medauroidea extradentata
CTTCCAGAAGAGCCAGCTGTCAGTCAGTCCTGAGCTAATTGCCACTTACTCAGTAGCAGTACACCTACTACAACTGAAAGGTTCAGCTCCGCTGTAGTATATTTCTCTACCATCACCACTCCAAGATACAGCTCCAGGGTTGGAAGACTCGTGACCACCGGACTCCTTCCAGAAGAGCCAGCTGTCAGTCAGTCCTGAGTTAATTGCCACTTACTCAGTAGCAGTACACCTACTACAACTGAAAGGTTCAGCTCCGCTGCAGTAGATTTCTCTACCATCACCACTCCAAGATACAGCTCCAGGCCAGGAAGACCAGTGACTGTCGGATCTCTTCCAGAAGCACCCATCATGACCGTGGGAGCCTTCTCCGCCAGCTGTCCAACTTCTCCGACCACGAGACATTTTTAGATGCCTCGTCACCGGCTTCAACGACTCTCCTCACTGAAACTAGTGCTCTTCGCTTTCTTTCCTACCCGCCCTTCATGCTTTTCGGCACATTTTTCCATTGTTGGCGTATGCCAATAAATCACGCAGCAACCTTACACATTTCTTTTCTTCACTTGCAATATCTTCCCAATCCATTGTTGACAAACCCATTTACCTGTAAGACCCTTGTGAACCCTGCATCCTATAGGATCGCCATGGGAGTTCGTTTATTGGGCTGTCTTCAGTATTCCTACTTCTGGGAGGAGGCATAAGCCGCGTCTTCCAGGTTTTTCTCACCGCAGAACTTATGAAAACCCTCAATGACCTGCTCCAAGGAGTCAATGCCTGGAAGTGGACACCAGAAGCAGCTGAATCTTTTCCACGTGTTAAAGCTACCTTACAAGCACCTGCCATGCTACATCGACCAGATCCTACCAGACCACTGATCCTTCAGACAGATGCCAGCAAACAGGGCTTAGGAGCGGTACTGTACCAGCAGAAGCCTAATGGGGAAAGGGATATTATTACCTATGCCAGTACCCAACTGAAGGGCCCAGAGATCAGACACCACCAAGCAAGAGTGCCTCGCAATAATCTGGGCAGTCAAGAAATTCAGATATTACCTAGAAGATGCCCATTTCATCCTTCGCACTGACAACCAGACTCTAACTTGGCTAGTACAGAAAGCAAGCACAACAAAGTCAAACGCCACTCTTGAACGTTAGCAATTTGTCAATGAGCAGCATCGAAATCCCGACATAGACAAGAAGGTGCAAGCCAACCCCCAAACCTAGAGATGAGGGAGGCTACATATGGGCAAAAGATGAAAGTGACAGGCCCCACATGGAAGCCTTGGGTACCACCAACACTACGAAACAATTTGTGCACCTACTACCACGACCACCCTCAAGCAGGCCACCCAGGGACTGCTGAAACCCTACGGCAAATACGTGAGAGATTCACCTGTAATAGCATATACCATGACGTTAAGGACTACGTCTATCAGTGCCTACCATGTGCCACCACTAAGGCACATGAAAAATCGCAAGCCGCACCACACCTGCGACGACCTACCACACAATGGCACAAGATCGCCATTGATCTGATGGGGCCATATCCCACCCCACATCGCCAGAAAAGATACTCCCTGGTTGCCACTGATCTCTTCTCCAGATGGGTAGAAGCCTATCCTCTGCCGAATGCCGAAGTAACCACCATCATTCGCAAGCTAGACGAAGAGTTTCTCCCTTGATGGGGAAACCCAAAAGCCATTATGACCGACAATGGTGTCCAATTTAGAAGAGGAAAATGGGCTGCTGCCGCCCGGAAATGGGGCACTGAAACCTGGACCACCCCAGGGTACCACCCACAAAGGAATACGACCCAGTGCAGGAACCAAAAAATAAAGAAAGGCCTACGGGTTAGAATGCAACAGGATCACCAGAACTGGAACGTCTACATCCCCGAAATCCTGTTCACTCTTCGCAGCCGTCGTAACGATGCAACAGGGGCGACCCCTAGTGAGTTGCAGTTCAGAAGAACCTTCTTACGCCCGCATTGATGGGAATGGAAAGAGAATCCACAAACATCCCTACAGAGAGTATGTCTGCAAAAACGCCAATGAACTGGCAATTGACAGTCAACAATGCTACTTATAGAAGATAACGCACAAACCTAACTGCAGACCCGCACAGGCCACCAAGAGTGGTTACGTCTATACCCACAGTCACCCGCTCAGCAATAAAGCCATCCACTTTCATGCAGGGTTTTACCTTAAGTGGGAAGGACCCCAAGAAGTGTTCGAGCAGAGAGCAAACATTCAATGGGTGCGGGATGAATGGAAGAAAGATAAACAAAGCAAGTATCCCCGACACCAAACCAGCCCCACCTATCTTTCCCAGTTCGAACCAGGAAAACCCAACTTCGTTCACCAAACAAGAGGGAGTGAGCATGGAACTTCCTCCACGCCGACAGCAGGCAGAAGCTCCGCCATTCATGCTTACGCCACCCCTCCGACAGATGAACAGCCAGGTGACAGACGAGGCCCAACAGCCTGACTTCTCTCTGAGCTTCGAGCCCCAATACACGCAGGAAGTCAACACAACCTTTGCTGAGCGACATCCACCCAGCTCCCCACCGGCCAATCCAGACCAGGAAAACACCACAGCCTCGCCTACAGCACCGCCCGCTCAGACACAGCTATCGCCGCCCGCACGGATGCTGACTCCTAGAGACGCACCCTCCTCTTTCCTGGCTGAGAAGAAATACATTACGCCTTCTCAAGATATTCAGCCCTGGAGGAGCTGCCGAGGGCCACCAGGGCAACAAACTACATTCTACCGAGAGACTTTGTGACGTAAATCACCACCGACAACATGGACACCACCAGCCCAGCAGGACAGCAGAGAGGGGAGGACACTCTGTGCAAAAGACCAAGCATCTTTTGTACCCTCTCAGTGCACATACACTGTTGCTTATTACAGATGCCGTAGCCTTCTGAGTGCATCTCTGCAAGCGCTACGCCAGTGAGTACCCAACCAGTACGACGGGTCAGGTTAGCCTTGTTGTGGGTACCCTAGTGTTAAGTTAGGTTTAGATAGTGCTACGTATCCTTTTTATAATGTTAAGATGAAAGCAGAGTACCCCCATGCCGCATCCGTGTGGTGCTACATCACCGCATCATTCTGCAAGTAAGTTTGTCAATTGTTGCAAAGCTAGAAATATGTTTAATTTTTGTTGTGGTAATGTGTCCCATTTGTCCTAGCAACAATATGCTGGCCCTAGTTCAGTTGAGGAGCTCCAATGCGATTTGAACCTGACACTTCCCCTTTGGCCAAAGCAATTAATTGGCGCAGCTTTGCAATAACATTGGAATAGCAGACACCTCAGTAATGTCGGTAGTTTGTGAACCAAGTAGCTTACCTGTTTTGTTGTATCTAGTATCTGCCCCGAGATACATCTCCAGTCATGCAACAAAGTCTTAAGTCAGGTTAGATGTCATGAAACATTTCTATGACGAGGAATCAGTTAGCAAGTGAGCAGTTCATGAAAGGAATAATTATATTGTTTTTCTTAGCAGGAATTAAGTCATTTCTGAAGTAGGTATTGTGTTAGTCTTTTCTTGCCACAATACACTGACGTAGTTCAGTTGAGTAGCATTTACACTGGGAAGTGACACAACACCTCCCTAATACCATTGCTAAAGACGAGAGCTAACCATTCAATGTAGGAGCAGGCTACTCTTTAATCACTTGTCTACATGTACCAGTAAATACATGTATAAATTTTAGTGTACCATGTGAGATGTGTGTAAGTCTAGTCAGTTTTTCAAATGCAACAACAATACAAGCCCACAAAACATAAAAGACTATTGGACATGAGGAATACCTCTTAAAATGGGACGAAGAGCTGCCACTGTAAATCGCATATACCAGTGTGAAATGTGTTGTGCCATCCTTGTTCACCAGAGTCTAACCTTGTTGTATTTTGAGTTGAAGATTTTAAGTAATGAGTGTATCACCCAACTTTGTTGCCTGTATAGTGTAAGTAACGTCAACAACACGTAAAACCTTTTGCAATCTGTAAAAGAGCACTAGTTACCACAGTATTTTCATTGAACCTCCCTCCCCAAGATAGCTAGCTTACCATTAGAGTTCAATACATCAATATAGGGCACCATAAATGCACCCTAGGCTGAGGGTAATCTCCAAGAGCAAGAGGCTGGGCAAAGAGAGGGCTTTATTGTTATCAGAGAAGAGAATTTCAAGCATCTTCTACACCCAAGGACATGGAGCAGGACAGAGCAGACAAGGCGTCAGCTGTTTGAGCAGGGGGGTTTGAAGCATGCTCGCATCATGCTGTGCTTTGAAGCTGCCACCTCATCCTGCCTGTTCCATATTCCGGCATCTAATGCTGATCCTTTCTACCTTAATTACTCCCACACACGTCAGTGCACTCCAAGATGGCAAGAATATTTTAAAACCTACCTAACTCTTCCTTAGCTGTCCTTACTCACAAAACCCAGGGCAAGGATGCTTAATGTATATTTTTCCTATGAGACGTCTTGCCACCTGTAAGCATGCCAACTGCAGCGCAGGAAGACAATAGGAGAGGGACAAACCACCCCTCACGTCCTTGTTGTCTCTCATTAGGCGAGCGGCCGGCCAATCACCACAGGCTGCCCCAAGAAGAGTATAAAAGAGGGAGCATGAACCACAGAAGCTCAGCTAGTCTCAGTTCAGCTGCGACCCACCAAAGCTCCACGCTCGGAAGACCAGCGACCCACCCACAGCTCCACGCTTGGAAGACCAGCGACCACTGGACCCATTCCAGAAGAGCCAGCTGTCAGTCAGTCCCGAGCTAATTGCCACTCAGTAACAGTAAACCTGATACAACTGAAAGGTTCTGCTCTGCTGCAGTCATTTTCTCTACTATCTCCACTCCTTCAAGCTACAGCTCCAGACCTGGAAGACCAGCGACAGTTGGATCCCTTCCAGAAGCGCTCATCATGACAATGGGAGCCTTTTCCGCCAGTTGTCCAGATTTGCCGACCACGAGCCACTTTCTGAGGCACCGTCACCTGCATCGACAACTCTCCTCATGAGAATTAGTGCTCTTTGGTTTCTTTCCTATATACCTTTCAGGCTTTTAGGCACAGGGTGTTCCATTTCTCCACTGTTAGTGTATGCCAATAATTTGCGCAGCAACCTTACACCCTTCTTTTCATCACTTGCAATACCTTCCAATCCATTGTTGACAAACCCATCTACCTGCAAGACACCTGTGACCCCCGCATCCTATAGGATCCCCACAGGAGTTCGTTTATCGGGCCGTCTTAACTATTCCCACTTCTGGGAGAAGGTGTAACCCGCGTACCACCCAGGTATTTCTCCTTAACACCCTCTGGAGGTAGAACGATTGCACTGTGCTCTTTCCGAGAGGTGACGGATTATGTTTTGTCTGGGAGAGGTGAGTGAGAGTGAGTGAGTGATATTTTTGTCGGCGCTTAACATTGAGGTCTTGACGCTGGTGATCCAGGGACTGACCCCACCGGGAATCGAACCCAGATCACCTTGGTGAGAGGTGAATTGTCTGACCATTAGGCCACCTCGCCCCGCAAGTCTGGAAGAGGTGAAAAGGCATAAGGGCGTGCTGAGGCGCATTTCGAGCGCTCCTTTACAAGTACGCCTGCCCTGCATCAACATTAGTTCCATCGCATCAAGGATTTTCATGCAACACCAGGCAATCCTATGGGATACTGGGTATCAATCTTCTACCAGCCATACTGTTTCTACATTCATCCGAGCAACAATCAGGTAATGCCTAAGAGGTCAAGTAGGAAGTTAAGAGCCAGGCAGGAAGGAGTTCGCCAAACTTGTTCAGAGGGAACTGTAGGTTACAGATCGAGAGAGAGTGGTGTACTTAATAGAGGGAAGTTTCCACCGCCACGTGGACAGGCACTCCGCTTCGTCACGCCATTGTCCAGCTGGCACTGCAGTTGCCTGGTGGGTCCACTTTCCTTGGCACCCCCTTTCCCATCTCAACCCCATCTTCGCCTAGTGAAATCCCTCCAACGCAACTCCCAACCTCGGCACCTTCGTGCTCTCCAGTCCGGGGATTAACACCCCTATTGTTGCCACTTCATTCCATCCACCTTCGGTTTGCAACGACTGTAGAGACTCAACCTCCAGTGCAGCACTAGTTTCCCTTGCTGTAATATCGCTAAAGTCCGACGAGGAAAACGGCGGTTGTCGCTTCATAAGCGGGGGGAGGGGGGTATCCTGGTAAGCACACTGACGCCCTGCTATTGCCGACAGGCAACAAAACACCCAAGGGCATCAGTCTTAACACTGCCTATTTACAGTCTTATGCTGTCAACTTTTTCACTAACACACTCAATTTTCTAGTTCACCATATCACAAATTTTACCTATTTTTTGTCTACATTTTCGTTTGCACTGTCAGTTTTCTTGTCTATATTTATATTTACACTTCTTATTTTTTTATAGACACTTATTTTCACTTCATTCCTGTCTACTAAATCACAGACATTAATTATTAGGTTATTCAGAGTCTCATTTAAATTACATGACTACTTACAGTTTTATTCACGTTATAAATGTCACTTTTAACATTGCTAACCAAACTATTTATATTGCTAATCTGACTACTCACCAAGTCGATCAGCCTATTTCATCATTTTTCAGACTGCTTATAGGACTGTGTACATTAGCACTTAGTCATATCAAATCATGTAATGCCTCCATATCAGCAACAGTTTTCCTTGTTATCATTCCCAGAAAAAAGTCAAATTTGACCACAGTCTAAATATACCTAATGGATATTCCCAAGCTAGTCTACTCTAAAATACCCAAAAACTGATTTACTGCATCATTATTACAAATAAAATGCCAACATCCAACTTCTGACACCAAATATACAAATTTTCTGTCCTGGGCACACAAGGTAAGTGGGGACAGAATGGCTGATAAATTAAATAAAATAACGAAATTAATTTAGTAAATATTTCTTACAAATCAAACAAAATCTGTTACAATAATAGTAAAACACTTCATTAGATAAAATGTAACTATGTAGATCATCAAAATTTAGAACCTAAATTCCTACTCTCTGTATGCTGTTATCTCTCTCAAAACCGTCTCTTTCTAGAAATGTGTTGCTATTCACTATAACAAGTCCCATCTGTTTCTCCAACTCATACCAGCAAACACACTGTCCAAATTCACTCCAACAGTTCCGCCGCAGTCAGCACACACTGCACAATAACCTCATGATGTCCCCATTTAGCATCGCTTCTCACTGTCTTCACCTTCACAGCAGGGTCCGCAACTTACTTGCACTGGCTAAATGTCACAATAACTCTGTAGACAGCCGCTGTAATCTCCTATTTATAATCGGCCGTAATGACACCCAGAAAGTTCTCACAGCTCACTGACAATGCTGTGTGACAAAGTGTAGTTTTCTATTGTTGAGGTAACCATCAGCCACGGACCATGTGCGTGTCCATCGAAGACAACTGGCTGGTGCTTGCCCTCTCTGGCCCTGCCTGGTCCCTGATGGTACAGTTATAAATGGGGGGAGGGGTGCAGTGAAGCTTGTTGCCTAGTAGCCAGGACTGGAGTTACAAAGTGCTGCAAAAAGGGGAAGGTGGAATTTATTGTTGCATTGCCCGCACATACTCGCTGAGTGCCGTCTCGTTACGGTATGTAGAATGCAAATTTTAAAAGTGCAACTGAGATATTGAGAGTCATTGGCACAATACATACTACTTTTAACTGTGCTCCAAAAATAAATTATAAATACAAAAATTTAAAATACAGTATTGTCAGCAGTAGTTAAAATCATGGCTTAAGTGGCTGGATCCAATAATATTCTTTCAGTAACTTCATTTGTCCAGATAGACATTATTTCAAAATACTTTGACTTTGCAACATCTTAGTATTTCATTAAAAAACAGTTATGTACAAGTAAACATGCATTGTTTATTTACATTCCCCTTGTACAAGAACTATAACCAAAATATAAAACTGTCAAAAATTCTGTATTATCTAGCTTACAAGTACTTATAAATTAGTCACTAGAATGCTCAGTGGATATTTACACAACAAAGTTAGTTACAAGCCAAGGTAGACAAGTTGTCCGAGAAAGATGCTCTGTGAACTACGCTTTAGTCACTCTGCAATAGTATCTCACGTTAAGTTAGCCTGCTTGTATTCTGAAACTTCATTGTTTTACTGCCCTCTATCCGTATACAACAAGTCTTCTGTTTATGTTTCTGAAAGCGGCAACATAATAGTGAAACAAGTTAAACTAGCCACCCGTGGCCTACAGTCAACATCAGTCTGCCGACTGGCAATGCATACACACATAAGTCCTACTGTGTAAGGATATCACTGATGAACAATGAAATGACAGCAAGGAAAACAAGTTAAACTATTTTCAGCACGGTTGTTTTAACCAGCAACTTTAGTACATTTAACTTAGCAACTGTGAGCTGGACTAGCTCACCCTTCCATTGTTTTACACGAACCTGCTGATTTAATATGTTGCTGGTGTGAACTACAACATTTAAAGAAGGTTGTGAGTTTTGAACTGTGAGCCATTCGAGCCCCGCCAATGAACTCATTCTCCTACCCCCCCCCAACTCTTCCTCCGGCATACCGTCGTCAAGCTTCGGGCGGTCTCTGCCGTCTCCGTGCCTTCCCTTCTCCTCTCCTCCTCCTGGCGTCTTTGCCGACCCAATCCGGCTGTCTCGAGGCACTCTGCCTTCGCCCACCGTCCTGGTATGTTCTCGACATCTCCTCCTGACCGATGCGGCACCCATGGCTGCTTATTGTAATTCTGGTAAGTTTTGTTTGGTTATTAATTTAAACTTTGCGTTCTTTATGATCCCACAGCTTCTGTTTCCCTGTTTTCGGTTATGTGGCGCCATTTCGGTCGCGAGGGGATCGACGCCCCATTTTACAATTTTCAGTATACTACGTATTTTAGCGCTCGTAATCAATTTGGTCTATGTTAATTTTGGACTGTTGTAAACTGTACCTGAAAATCCGTGTATTGTATACACAATAAACGCAGTTTGTTTGAATCCCTAAGAGTTTAATTTAATCATTCATTAGTGACTATTACCCTGTCCCTGTGTGGTTAGTGACGTCACCTTGTTGGATCGTGTGGTGTTGGAGATAGAAAGTGTGCCTTGGTGTGGGATTGTTAGCTCACTCTAGATTCACTGCCATTTTTCTCATTGTATAATTGTGTCTGTGATATTCGAGCACAATTTTCTGCGCGACTCTGCTACAGCTGTGTGCCAAGGTGAGTTGTGTTCAGGTTTAATCTTTAATCCAAAGGTGACATACGCAGGACATATTGTGGTGACATACGCGGGACATATTGTGGTAATTAGTCTGGCAGGATTGAATTTTTTGAGTTAACACGTACGGGTGAGGTTAATTGTTTCCTGGTACGTATTATTAACTTGCGTCATGGAAAGTGTTCCAGATTTTGTATTGCAGTACAACTATCTGGAGTTATGCGATTATTTGTCGAGTGCAGGGGTTGAATTTGTGCGAAGTTAATATGTCACTGTGTTGTATTCAGGCGATGGCATACATTAATTCTTTGCACTTTATTAACAATACTAAATTGGGAGGATTAGATGCTGCCAATGATGGCCCCGTCTCTGCACGGCAGACCGTGTTTATTGAGAGACTTAAATCTATATAGTCTTAGATGGCAGTAGACCCAGATTCCGTCATTTGTTTTAATGGCAGTGGACGGTGTGTATCATGGGTTGGAGTGTGAGAACCGAGGGGGTTTTTTCTTGACTTGTTTATCGTCTAGGATAGAGAAGCAGGCAAGCACGATGTTGGCACATATTGTGCGGACTGTTGCTAGTTACAAAGTCTCTAAAATTCACCTGTTGGAATGTACTGGTGGTCCGTCTGTGTGGTCTGCCATCAAGAAGGGTTATATCAAAAAGTACCAACGACCGGATGAATCTGTTACCCCGTATGTCTGTAGTGTTTTAAATTGTGCTCATGCCACGAACTTAAAGCGGCCTGAGCCCAAGTTGATCCAAGGAATAATAGATCATTGGTTGCCTAGTGCTCGCGTGCACCGATTTGTGCGTGCTATGTCTGTTAACGTTGACGAGTTGCATCAGCTGGCTTTAGAGGTGGATCAGCAACTGTCCTTGGAGGCAGAGTATTATCGTAATGTTCCTGTTGGGCCTGTAAAACCAGGTCTGTCGACCTTTGGGTCGGATTTAGAGTCAGTTGCGAGTCAACGCGCTGTCGGGTCTACTGTTAGGTGGCGTTCACTGATGCGCGGATGGGGGCAAACAGGACGTGGTCAGGCTAGCGTTGCGCAGAAGGTAACTTCAGTGCCCGTAAATAATTCAAGGGACCCAGAGGCTCTGAATGTCCGTTGCGCTAATTGCTGTTCACACAGACATGTTGCGCCGAATTGCAAACTCCCGGAAGTGGAATGTGGCTTAAGGGCATGATTCCACTGCGGTAGGCAGGGGCACGTACGAGCTCAGTATCCGGGAAACTGAAGTCCGCTGCCCCTTTGCACATCAAGAACACGCTGCGTTTGACTTCTCATGTGACGTGCGTTGATTGTTTCGTGTCAGTGACATCGTAGGGCATTTTTCGTGCCGCTTTGATAGATACTGGAGCCTCACATTGTTTCATGCGGGAACAGTTGTGGGAGTTCCTGTTGAAACGTGATTCACGTTTGTCTACCCGGATAGATGAATCATCGACTCTGGAAGTGTGTGGCAAACGGCCATGTTGTTAAGTGCACCCAATCCATCTTGTTGCACTTTAAGGTCAATAGGGTCTCTCGGACATACCGTTCCTGGATTGTTCAAAATTTGGTCGCCGATATAGTGTTGGGTGTGGATTTCTTGTGCCACACTCGTGTGGTGGTTGATGTACATGCACAGCGGCTGGTGTCCTTTACATAATTTTAAGACCTCTACTTTTGCCCCGTTTGGGTATGTTGCAGTGCGAAGTCCCTCTCGGGATAACACTTTGGAGGATATGCTGCGTGAATTTTCAGATGTTGTTTCTACGCATATCAGAAGGTGTGATGTCTTGCCCTACAAATTAGCTGTTATTGACAATGTGCCGGTTACGGTCCCGTTTTATTCATACAATCCGCAGAAGTTGGCCATTATGCGTCAAATCGTTGACAAATTGCTTAGTGAAGGGGTAATTTTGCCCTCGACTTTGAATTACGCTAGTCCTGCTTTTTTAGTGAAAAAGAAATATGGCGGATATCGGTTAGTTACCTATATGTCTAAAGTCAATGATAAGATTTTTCTTGAACCTTTCCTCGCTCCTACTGTGGACGCCGCCCTTCAGAACCTGGGGAAGACTAGTGTGTATTCCGTTATCGATCTTAATGCCAATTTTCACCAGTGCCTCCTGCACCCCGATTGTCGGAAGTACACTGCCTTTAGAACTCATTGGGCACAATTTGAATTTAATTGCACCCCTATGGGTGCCAAGTTTGGGACCCAGGCTTTGTCACAGGTACCTGACCACGTGCATTCCAATCTTAAGTTCAAATATGTTAACAATTACATTGACAATATTATTGTGTATAGCGGCAGTTTGGAGGAGCACATGTGGCATTTACGCTTGGTTTTGGCTCGGTTGCACTCTGCCGGTCTTACCGTTAACCCAGGGAAGGTCACATGGGCGGCTTCATCCGTACTTTTCTTGGGTTATATTGTGTCCGAAGGACACCTAATTATGGACCCTGAGTGAGTCCGCCCTGTTGATGAGTTCCCGCGCCCGAAGAGAGATTGTGGCGTCTCACGTTTTTTGGGCCTGTTGGGGTACTATTCCCGTTTTATTCCTCATTTCTCGGAGCTTGCTGCTCTGTTAAATTCTTTGAAGCGTAAGAACGTTGCTTTTGAGTGGGGAGAAGAACAGGAACACAGTTTTGATATGCTGAAGACTGCCTTGGCGAATGCCCCGTCTCTGTAAATGGCTAATTTTGATCTTAGGTTTGTGCTTCACGTAGTAAATTTTACTCCTTTTTGAGTGGAGTAGAATTCGATCTATGTACTGAACACCAGGCAGTATCCTGGTTGTTGCAACACTCAAATAATTTTGGAAAACCAGGTCCTTGGGCTTATCCAGGGTTGCTACTGAATTTGCAAATAAAATTTCCCTGCCTTCTCCAGGTTTTCCAGACAAAAATTATGATTTCAAGTCTTTTTTTGTGGAGTTAAAAATCATAATTTAACTTAAATTAATCAAATAAATTACATTTGCATGACTGTTTTAAAAAAACTTTTTATAAATGTACCACACACAGTTTTTTGGGTTCGACACACTCAGTTACCACAATCCAGAGAACTGTAATAAGTTATAAAAGTAACAGGAACTATTTTTAAAATTAATTGCTACGATAACATTCAGGGTTGCCCCTGATATTCTTCAATTTAATTCCCTGACTTTCCCTGACCAAAAGTCAGGGATTGGCAGATACAAAAAATTAATATCGGCAGATTGGTGGATCGGCGTATCGTTAAAATTTGAGGATCGGCACAGCTCTTAAAAAAACAGTAGATTTATGTGAGTAATCAATAATCAAGCTTATCTGATTATTTTATTGTAGCTCGTATTCTGTTTCTAAATACTTAACTCTGCCTAATCGGAAATGCACCAACACATAGCCTTATTTTGCAGATTCTGGTAGATTACAAGCTTCGACCTGCTTCCACCGACAGAAAAGGTCGATAAAGGCCTAAAGGGCCGCCGAGGCCGGTCAAGATTTGGTGGAAATTCATAGAAGAGTCGTGTTCATTTATGGGATATGAGTAGCATACAATACTAGATGATATTATAATAGCATATAAATTATGAGTAGACATGATATGTATCGTAAATGGTTAAATGACATCTGTAGTGTATCTTTGTTGCCTGTGCGGCATTATTTTACCTCTTGTTATACGAGTTTCGTAGGCGTTATCACGATTCTGCTGTTAAACATTGGGTTTTAATTTGATATAAGTATGCAACTCTTTGATCACTCTGTATTTGCAATAAGACAAATTTAAAAAGTTAAGCACATTTGAGCATTTTTTCGTACGCCTGTTGACGTAGCTCATAACATACCATTATGTAAAAATTTTGAAACTCACAAAAATCTAGTCCCTGCTTGTCTACAAAATAAACCAATACACAAATTTTTTCAACCACTGATGAGTTCTGAGGTAAAGTCGGTGAAGTAAAAAATTGCAGACATTGGTAGAGTTAGCGATGTATTTTCGAAAAACAGACTAGTAACCAAAGCCATGATTTACTTTTTACAACAAAAAGGTGGGAATTTTGCAACTGACTTCGTAAATAAATTCAAACATTTTACTATACTGAAACTTCCCTGACCATAATTGTATTTCCCTGACATTCCAGGTCAGTGGCAACTCTGAACATTTTCATACAGTGAATGATAGCACAATAGTCCAAAAGTCAATCGCTAAGCCTGCAGTCATGCTACTGTCTGTGCACCAGCTCTGATTTACGACGTTACTTCGTCTAGTATGTGCATCGACATGATATTAGCCTCGTCGCATTATTTCTATGTTTACGAACGAAAATTGCATACCCGCCAGTAACTCAGAGCTGATGTGCGGACAGTAGTCAACTAGACAACAACCGCAAAAGTCTACCAACACCTATTGCTAAGTGTAAAGTTTGTTCTACAATTTTGAATTTCCAGTCCCCAGAAGCAATTTTCCTGACTTTCCCAGATTTTCCCAGTTTTCCAGACCTGTAGCAACCCTGTTATCACTTGATGTGATTCCGCTTTGCTATCCAGCATGTACCAGGGTCATGCGTTGTCGCGCATGTAGGACCCCGACAATTACATTATCGAGCCTCCTAGTTTTTTATCTTCCGGCATCTTAAGCGCAGCCTACACCACCAGCCAGAGTTTCTACGCGAGACTCCGAGAATCTGAGACCAATGATCCGGTCAGTCGTGATCTGGTCTCCGCGATTCAACGTGGAGATCAGGTTCTGTACGTTATTGAAGACGGACTTCTGTATTACGTAGGACGCCGAGGGCGTGTTAAACGTTTGATGGTTCCAGAGCATTATAGGGCCGAATTACTCTCTTATTTCCATAATTCCCTTTACGAAGGTCATTTGGGCCGTCAGGGTACCCTTAAGAAATTGTGTGGACGTTTCTATTGGCCTAAACTGTGACCAATGATGTGCGCCAATACGTCCGGCGGTGCGAGTTGTGCCTGCGTGTTAATCCTGCGTCAAATTCCAGAGTTGGGCTGTATACTGTGGATGCAGTTTCTAACAGCTGGGAGGTACTGCATTATGATGTGTTTGGGCCTTTGGTTTTGTCTACTAAAGGTAACCTTTACATTCTGATCTTGCTGGATGTTTTCTCCAGTTTTGAAATTTTGATCGCTTTAAGGTCTTTGAAGAGCAGTGAGATTACGTGTGTGTTGTCTGACCGGGTGTGGTCAGTGTTTGGACCTCCGGTCAGTCTTTTCATGGATAACGCCTCCTATTTTGTGTCAGTCCAGTTCCGCGACATGTGTTTTAGATAGGGTATGTTACGGTATAACTCTAGTCCGTATTTTCCGTGTGGAAATAGAATGGAGCATTTTAATTGTAACTTAAAATGTACGTTGGCCGCTCTTTATCACTCTCAGTAGACATTTTGGTACCAGGACCTGGACCTTATTAATTTAGGGTTTAATTCTGCGGTATCCGGTGTTACTGGACACAGTCCGGCTCGCATTGTTTTGGGACGTGATGTCCATCATCCCCTGTTGAATATTTGGGGTATCCCGTCCCCTGCAGTTCCTTTGTCTGACACTGCCAGAGAGCACCTTGCCGCTGATGTCTTATATGACGAGCGTGGGCGCCTTCAGGCACGGTATAATTCTGGACGTATACCTTCCAACTATCAGGTCGGTCAGTCTTGTTTTTTGTAAATCCCTCTCTCTTCCATCCCGTCCTGACGATAGCGGCAGAAAACTCCTGCGATTTGTCGGCCCTTTTGACATCATCAAATTACTTGGTCCTAACACCGTGCTTCTGGCAGATCCGAATACCGGGCGCGTTATTCGAAAGGCTCATGTGAGTCATTTGAAGTACGCCACGGTCAGTGCAGATGATTAACCTCTTGCAAGAGTTTGTGTTTCAGGATGATTGAGGTGCAGGATGCGCAGCTCTGACCTTTGGCGCCATCATTCAGCAGGTGAATTCAGCCAGCCGGAGGGGGGGGGAGGTCTCACCCCCTACTTCCGTTTCCCTGTGTGGTTATCCTGGGTGTCAGGCATCCTGAGTGTTCGGGTGGTGCGGTAAGAGTCTTGTTTGTGTGTTTTGTGCGCTTTGTGTGTGTAGTGTTTTTTGTGTTCCGTGTTGTGAATTGGTGTTGCTTCGAGGTTGTATTGTGTTTGTTTAGTGACGACCGGTCGTTGGTGTTTTGTTGTGTTTGTTTGTGTTCCTCCGGAGGGTGTAGCTTGTTTTCTATTAAGTTTATATTATTATTAAGGTGCATCTTAGAATAAGTTTGGTCATGTATTTTAAGAAGATGTCTATATCTAGTCGTATATTCATAATTTTGATCACATTTATTGTGTCTACCATGTACCTGTAGTCATTCTTCAATGAGAGTGATTTGATAATGATTTAAAATTATATTGTACCTGGTTTTATGTTTGTCTATCATGTAAGAAAATTTAGGTGTTATTAATCACCTTATTGTTATTGCAGAGTGTAAAACTCGTTATTGTGCAAATATTTTGTTATATTTATTGTATAAATGGTAATTTATTAATTTAGTGTACAATGTGTTGGGATGTATTTTGTGTATTTATTTGAGTCAAACACTTAAAGCTATATCGCGGTGTTGCTTTAATCTTATTTCCTTTTGTTTGCAGTCTTTTTAGAGGTGTCGTGATTGTAGGTTTTTTTTGTACTAATTATTTTGATTTTGTTACATGTGCCCGGACCCGATTCTCTTCCTACCTCCCTGAGGCACTGGCTGATATTAAATCTTCTGGACCTTGGTGAGGGACAGGGACGTCCATCTGGCGTTGAGGCTCGTCGCTGTGCTTTCTTCCTGAAAGCGTGAACCGGTCTTCGTGAAGTTGAACTTTCCCGATCTGAACTCTGTGTGTGGCAAGTCGCATGGCCTGAGGTCTGTGAGTCCCTTTTGCAATTTTTTGGCCGGGGGAGTTGAGCTGGGCTAGCTCACCTTTCCGTTGTTTTACACTAACCTGCTGATTTAAAATGGTGTCTGTATGAACTACGACATTTAAAGAAGATTGTTAGTTTTGAACCGTCCGCCATACGAGCCCCGCCAGTGAACTCTTTCTCCCCCCTCCACCTCTTTCTCTGTCGTACCGTCGTCAAGCTTCGGGCGGCCTTGGCTGTCTCCGTGCCTTCTCTTCTTCTCCCCTCCTCCTGGCGTCTTTGCCGACCCGATCTGGCTGACTCAAGGCACTCTACCTTCACCCGCCATTCTGGTCTGTTCTCGACGTCTCCTCATGACCAATGTGGCACCCGTGGCTGTTTACTGTAATTCTGGTAAGTTTTGTTTGGTTATTAATTTAAACTTTGCATTCTTTATGATCCCATAGCTTCTGTTTCCCTGTTTTCGGTTATGTGGTGCCATTTCGGTTCCGAGGGGATCGACGCCCAATTTTACAATTTTCAGTATTTTTGTGCTTGTAATTGATTTGGTCTATGTTAATTTTGGAATGTTGCAAACTGTACCTGAAAATCTGTGTATTGTATACACAATAAACACAGTTTGTTTGAATCCCTAAGAGTTTTATTTTAGTATTCATTAGTGACTATTATCCTGTCCTTGTGTGGTTAGTGACGTCACCTTGTTGGATTGTGTGGTGTTGGAGATAGAAAGTGTGCCTTGGCGTGAGATTGTTAGCTCACCCTAGATTCACCGTCGTTTTTGGTCATTGTATAGTTGTGCCTGTGAGATTCGGACACAACTGGAATATTTAAGAAACAATATAGATGTGTATCATTAAGATGACAAGTTTTTAATACTCTTTTATGATAAGACAATGAGATGTTTTGATAAACTTAAGTAGTTAGCACTTCACTAACTTTAATTTATATGTCGTTCACAAGAGAAACAGCTGTAAACCCAGAAACCAAAATAGTATGCGTAACTTATTTAAAAGAAAAACACATCTGTTTCTGATGCCAAATAAATGTTTTATCATTCGGAGATTATCTTAATAAGGAACATTTCCAGAAAAAGGAGAAACATTAAAATATGATAGGCTATTTTATAATGTCTACTTCCTTTATTGATCAATACATAACCCTTCTTTTTTTAGTTAAATTATGTCTCAATAAAATTGAGACAAACGTAATAGCTCTGTGCTGTTCAAAGGATTATTAATTACCTATAAATATATTTGTTTAAAATTAAAGCTTGAAATATTCCTAAGCACTTCAGAGTCTAGAGAACTTTGTATTCATTTAAATGCAGCATAAGCAAGTAAATTCCAAGGTTAGCTAGCTAACACTGTGCGTCGTTAGCTGGTGTCACAGGGCTCAGCTTGGCAGATGTCACTTTTGGATACAGGCTATTCTTTCGTTTTCTTTTGGCATTCTATGAGCTCAGAGGATAAAGGACAGAGGACATACAAAGACCACATTCTAAATCCTAACGAACTATACAACTTCTGTGTTCAAAACATTAAAGTTGTCACATACCTGTACATATCTACAATTAAAATTGAAATTAATCATATACTGTATATCTGAATAAAAAATCTCAAACATATGAAGCTATTCCTTACACAAGGGAGAGGCACAGGCTTGGGCCTTATGACACTGACACACTATACTCTGTCCACTCTAAGGTTGCAGCAGAAATAAAAATTGCTAACGAAATAAATCAAAGCAATTAAATTAAATCTTGATTCCTCACGTTGTGATTGTATTTTTTTTTTCAATATTTCAAATGAAATTTACGCTGTGCAAAAAAGTTACTGACAGTCACTTGGATGAATTAGCTGCAACCTTAGAATGGATAGGGTATAACCTGCTATAAAACCAACAATTCTGCTGAATATGATAACATTTCTTTTCTCTTAAAAGTGTATCCAGTGGCCTCTTAAGATAGAAATAATTGATAGCATCATTTGTGTTTACAATGGAAAGTGGTATATAGCTCAAGTCACAGAAGTGAATGAAGAAAATGAAGAATATTACTTTCTTTCAACCACAGTGTCCAAGGACATCTTTCCGTAAATCAGCAGAAAAGTGTTGGGCTCTACTATCGAAAGTAACAAGAAAGTCAACATCCCTAGAACTTATACATCAAACTGAAAGGAACAACTACTAAATTTCTAACACAATGTGTAGTGAAATTTCAGCAGATGTATATGATTCCTTTCAATTTCAATTGACGGCTTGGTCAGTGACATTAGACCAGATTGCATACTGGGAGAATTAGCTGTTTTAGCACATACAATTGGCATCAGACTAATTAGCATGCTGGGAGAATTAGCTGTTTTTGCACATACAATCGCCCTTTTGCCGTAAGGCTCAATGCATTAGCATGTTTGTTACATGACTTATACCAAACCGTGTTAAACTTGCTGTATATTTAAAACATTATAGTAGGACTAACAAAAGTTCTTTGAAGAAGTACAAAGTCAAGTGAAAATTTAAAAAATTGCATCGGAAAGTTTATCACTTTACTTTTATGCTCGCTGTATTTAATTTCTGTCTGTTTTATTATGTATTTATTAATTTAAAAAGTGTGCACAGTTCTTTGGCGAATTGTTAAATTTCAAAACAGTGTATAGTGCAAATTACTTACTAGAACTAAATTGTTTTCTTTGCATCCTAAATGGGTAATCTCTATATATAAAAGAACACACACTCACTCACTTGACTGACCTGGACTGAACAACCGACTGAATGGCATGTCAAACTGCAGCCAAAGCCACTGGACCTAGATTTCTGAAAATGTTATGTGGTTTCCCCTCAGGTCGTAGACGACCACTACGAAGGGATTTTTTGAAATTCGACCTCTAAGGGGGTGTAAAGGAGTGAAGTGTATTTCCGAAGAAACGTCGATCGAGCTCAAATCCGATGGCTTATCATCATAGTTTTTACTTTAAAGGGACACACATAAAATTGCATTTTAGCCAATTTCAAGATTCTTCTAAATTTAAAGGTATGATTCCTAACAAGCGTTTCAGACTATGCAGTTAACACTGCGCTGCTTGAGTCACACAACCCATGAGATTGACCAATTCGTAAGGCGCGGCTGGAAACCGCAATTACTATGCCATGACTGTAGTCGCAACATGTAAATCTGCATGATTGCCACTTTATGGCATCGTCTACTGGACCAAATTTTATTATTTGTATTCCAACCAGAAATGGGTGCAAGTGGCCTTCTTCCGTCGTTAATGCTGGACAAAGATTGTAAACGTCTACGTTTGTTGATGAAGTTCAGCAACAAGAATTGTTACGAACATGACGTGCTCAAATTAAGACACAAAGGATTTCATAAAATTATTATTAACATACATTTAAGGAAAGACGACAGAAAACTTTGCAAGTTTCTCAGAAATCAATTAACAACAACGTAAGAATGAAGGCAAAACGTTGTCCAAATTGAAGGGTGGAAAGGCTAAAGGCTAGGCTGGCAGCTAGTTGTTTTGCTCAAATCAATCCCATGCATTGACTTTTTTAGTGACTTTTAGTTATGTTGTAAAATGTATGTCCCTCAGAATCTTCATAGGTGTAGAAAATGGGTGGGAACAATAATTCCTATATTCACAGCCTTCATGTGGAACTGGGATCAAAAAGTAACAAAGACTGGATGCATCATAGTTTACAATTTGATCCCAGTACAACAGTATCAATAAGTAGGCCTATCTATCCTGTCTTTCTTACTTTGTGATTCCAGGAGAACAATTCAGTTTTTATGAGCCCCTGCCCAAAAATCCCCAATATTCTCATAGATCCCCAGGTGTTAAATTAGGTTAAAGAGTAATGTTGGGTAGTGTGACATCATCAGCACCATGTTAGTTTTGTCATTACTTGCTTTCTTACATTTGTGTGTGATCAGAAAGTTAAAAAAATACCCATTTCCTCACACGAAGGCAGTAGAAAGTTAGATATGTTAAGTGCTTTTAGAAGGGAACATGATATTCAGAGTATCAGAAGGTAAGTGCTCTTGGCCTATTATTGATAGTCACAACAGTAGGCAACAAAATACTGCAGTGCCTGAGGATGTTTGTTGATGAATTTATTTGGTATTGGGAGGCAAGGGTGAGCGGGAGGATCTGAGGGCCTTGGAAATACGTGATAGGGAAGAAATGAACGTGGGAAAGACAAGAGGACGGTCAGTAGGATGGAATAATAGTGGAGTGGGTATATATAGGAGAGGCCACTAGCTACAAATACAGTGTAACAGGCCTCCTTGCCATTCATTTTGATTAAATGTAATGTTCATTGTAAGTAATGCAAAATGTGATAGAATTGTCATGAGTCAATTGACATTTCATTCTAATCAGAATTATGTGTTTAATCTTGCTCAATCATAATAATTTGTTTAGTTTCATCAATTTCAAATGTTGTTTTGTATACTGGCAAGAGGCAAAGGGTTTGAGAGGAGTTTTTTTTTTTTAATTGTTTCACTGCCATTTAACCCTTCACGCCAAGGAAAAGAGAAAGCTAGGAGCAGGAGGCCAGGCGCTGGCCCACAGCCTTGAACTTGTTTGGGAACCAAGGCTAAGGGAGCGAGAAGAAGGTCAGCTCAGGGGCGTGGCTTCACTTACCCCCTCCAGTAAAATTTAATATTAACTTCATTATTTGCTAGCGTAGAGAGTTAAAATTTTGTATATATATCGGTTGGTGTGTCTGTTAATGTCAAGCTGTATGAATTTTGAAAATATATATTAAACCGGTGCGGAGGAAAGACTGTGTTTAGTTATGTCAGTCGTCCACAGAGCCTGTGATTCGCTGGGAATAAAAAGAAGGGAGTTTTTAGGGAAAGTGCCGCAAGCGCGTCTGTTAGGTTTGTTTGGAGGGGACTCTCTGTTCGGACACCACGAGAGGTGGTTGTGTCCCGAGCCGTGGGAATTCGCAGGGTCCACGTATTTATTTGGGGACTCGCAATCAGTCCTGACACCACGAGAGGTGGTTGTGTCCCAAGCTGCGAGAATTTTCAGGGGTCCGCGTATTCGCTTTTGAAACTCGCAATCCGGACACCACAAGAGGTGGTTGTGTCCCAAGCCGCGGGAACTCGCGGGGGTCCGTGAATTATTTGTGGAGACACTAACTGTGGTCGTCACGAGAGGCATGGAACTGACTAGCTAAACACGGGGTTCCGAAGTATTCTGAAAAGAAAGAAATTCCAGCTTTATTATTTCGCTACGGGTAACACCTACTGGAACATTTGCCAAGATTAATGTCTATATTTTCTCTCCAAATAACCAATGAAGGTTGAATGTTCTAATGGTTATGTCCATGATGCTTTTGTTACTTAGAATAATTTATTTATTTTTATATATTTTTTCTAACTCATGAGTGTTACTTTGTATTGAAAGACATTGTATTTCAAATACAGCTGTACACACAAAAAAAAATTATAATGATAAATTTCGACTCTACACTGAAATACAGTTGGAACATATGCTACTAATTTTTTTGTGTTCATTTTTTAAATAATTTGACACATTTTTGTTAATATTTCTGGATAGTAACACTCATGAGTTTCGGTGGCACTCCTGAGCACAAACAACATTCATGATTACTAAATGTAGAAAAATAACAGTTATTACAAGACACTGGTTGTAATAAAAATCGGGAAAAACTATTAACTGTAACGGCATGAGGAAAAATTAAAATTGGAACTTCCAAGTTAATTTTACATACAAAAAGTTTAGCCATGCTAAGGCTTGTGCTTATTTTACAAAATAATTTTTTAGGCAAACCAAAAATTACACACACTAGAATTACATAAGCTTTGTAAATACATACTGTCATTCTACAAAAGTAAAATAATAACAATTAAAGAAAAAAAATCATATACGGTACCCAACACATTAAAGCTTGAAGAGCACATAATTCAAGGCACTGTTCTTAGACAGAAAGATTCATTAAAAGTACCATAAGTTAGAACTGGATAGTATGAACATTGAGTAACATAGAAGTTACTAGAGTTTAACACATTTCAAACACATCAACTTTGCTTGGAAATTCATAAAATATTCTGTTCCCCTTAAGGATGAGTCTTGGATTAGGTAAAATTCCCAACACTTGGTCAAACATTATGTAAGATGTATCGTTTTCATTTATTTTAAAGAGTTTTCCACT
>PNEQ01095214.1:0-17903 GCA_003012365.1 Medauroidea extradentata
GTGCTTTTATACTAGCCCAGACAGTCGGTTATTCCCCGCATTACAGGGGTCTAAAAATAGATATTTCATCATGTTTCGGATGGGCTTGCAGTCACGTCGGCCGCCCTCGAAGGGTTAAGACGCAGTTGGGACAGGTATCTATGACGTAGTTTCGGCGGTTTTCCCACTATGAGCCACCCGGGCTTTGAGTCATCGGCCAACCCTCAAGGTGTTATGAAACAGCCGCCGACCACTGGCCTCCAGGAACATGGCACGCAACAATATAATTGAATCGGTTTTTGCTTAAAAGGAACTAAGTCAATTTTGGCATTTTTTTGTTTTTACCTCAGAAATTCACTACTTGACCATAGACACGTCGTGTAGTGGTGAAGAGAACAAAGTCTGGTATAGCCTTATGTGATAAATCACAAACATTATTTACATTAGGACGAAACGGTTTTTTTTCCCCTTAAAAGTAAGAAAATTTGACTAATTTCTTTTCAGCAAAAATTGATTCAATTAAGATATATTTGTTTGAGTTAAGTCTATCTGCGCAATAACGCGACCAAGTTAATTTAATTAAAGAAATTTCGGGTTTCATTACAGGAGAAATGCAAAATAAGACTAGATATTTTATGAACATGTATAATATTGAACTCAAACGACATCAGTAAATTGTATACATATGATAAGGACCGAAAATTAAATTTAAAATACACAGTATCAAGCGGTATTGTAGCAATAAAATACATTTACATTCACCGCAAGATACCATGAAAAGTAAATATCAAGCTGCAAGGCTTCGCTTTCCCTCTTCGCAAGTTGACAATATTTGTTTGTGATTGTTATTTCGATATTTTTAACAGACAGGGTGTTTGTTGGTTATGTCTGCTGTTCACGTATTCTTGACGTGCTTCGTCAGCAGCTACTCTTGAGACTCGAGCAAGGTAGTTCTGGTGACTTTCTGGACGCTTGTAAGTTTACTGGGGGTGACTAATTACACGCTCAAGTTGAAAATGTCCTGGCCAACATTGAGACTTACTGTAAGGACTATTTATTCCCGGTACAGTCCTCAACTGCATTTTAGACACAAGCAGAAACTACGTAAGCTCTAGGGACACGTGACTTTCGGGAAGAGATCCGTGTGATGCGGTTCTACCTATGAATCACAGACGTGAGAGATCGCAGAAACCTCGATCTTATAGACGCAGTTGTTTGACAAGATACTATGCTAAATTCATAATCATGCCGGAATCACATGGGGACGGCAGAAGCGACACGGCGTAAGTGATGACACTAGAAATTCTGGTTATTACGAACACTGATTTGGCTGCCACGCAACAAATACTAAAAAAATTATGTAAGTATAGTTCATTGCCATTACATACTAACCTATAGTAAGACAATCAGAGATGTTTACAGTATTTCAGGGTTTTTTTTTTTTTCGTTTGTTATATGTTACATGCCACCTGGCATTCCGAAAATGGGGGGGGGGGGAAACACCACTACACGTTTGCTTAAAAGTTTATAATTTGCTTATAACAAACCAAAAATCTCTCTACAAATAAACAAATGCAACTTATTACCAGCTCACCAGTTGCGCCAAATTAAATTTCAACCCCAAAGAAGTCGATATAATTTGTATTTGGAATTCGCGTCGCGTCCGCCATTTTTGTCGAGCTGACATCACAAGAGACCTCGAAGCTGATGGTGTCCATCTTTTGTTTTTCGTGTCGCGGCGATCGTGTCGCTTCTGTCGCGTCACTGTGATTCCAACATCAGAGCTCATGCAGAGCCGGGGAACTGAGCTCATCCGGAATTCGTCTCCTTCACACTAAGTCAGGGATAAATTCTGGGAACTCTGCTCTTATAATTAGGGCCCGCTAGTTTTAGCGAAAATATTTTTGCCCCACTTTGTTTCAGTGCCTTACGTGCACACCTACAGCTCAACTTCATGATTATTGACAGAGTGTTTTTGTGCAGAGTTATTATTCATTTGAATGTGCCAATCAGTACACGGATAACTGTGACACAACACGTCTGTGATTTGCGGGTTTAACCTCCACACGCCGGGTGTTACGGCACTCAATCACTGACCACATAGCAGAGATGCAGGTGCGCACGTAAGGCACTGAAACAAAGTGATGCAAAAGTATTTTCGCGAAAACTACCGGGCCCTATATATAATACGTGGACGTGTGAAATAAGATTAAGCATTGAAGCCCAGCTTGTGTAAAATTATTTGAACGAAAATAGGGCGTGTGGTAGAGATGGGCGGATGAAAGCACACACCCACTGTATGTTGACGGTTACTGCCTCGTGACCAATAACAAGACAGTTGCGACACTGTGTCTGTAAGTCGTCAACATTACTAGCAATAAACAGTGTTTATGACTGTCAGCCTCTTGATGACATACACCTGTCACTTCCTGCACTTCATTACTACAGCGGTTCTTCACTCTTCAATGACCACACTACGCAATAGCTCGTACACATATAAACTACAATATTCTTTTCACAACCACCCAAACAACGACAGGTATTTATTTACACGTTAAATTTCATTACGCCGTGTTCAGACCACTAAATGCACCTGCTGCGTTGGGAAGAGTAAAACGCTGCTACAGGAATTACAACGTGGAGGAAAATATGCAGTGTTTCCTGAGCATGGGAGTTGCCCACTAAAATATTGTAAACAATATGGGCCACACTGAGATGAACAAAAAAATTCAACATTTGTACATCTTTGAATGATTTTTACAACGGCTGCATGACACACTAAGGCATTGCTAGTGTGCCGGTATACGGTACACCAGTTCCCTAAACGTTGTCGAAGAGAGTCTACTATTATCGTCGTGTTACATTAGTTGTGTTGTCTTATCTACAAATATTTATATCGCTGTGTTAACTTGTGTTAGCCTCGTTGTCTTTGTTCTTCACTGTCGCTATTTTCATGCACCTTGTGCGGTCCTTGTCTGTTTTGACTTTCCTCGTCAGATTTTGGTACACCGAATATATTCCTATGTAGGAATTCCTCGCATGTTTGTTGGTCACATCTATTTCCGGCTTCTCTTGTTAAGAACAAATCGCTCGGCCCTTAGTGCCCGACCTCGCCACACAGGCGCAGTCAGGCGACACCCTTAATAGTAGGTGCTCCGGTTTCAAATTTCCACGCTTGTCTCATTTGAAACTAAAAAAGAAAAACCTCAAAACAAAATAATTTGGTATAATGACTGAAATCGAGCCTTAATCTGCACCTCGTTTACAATGGCAATATGACTATTGGTTTGAACCGTGTGCTGGGCGTTGCGTGTCGGTGTAATGTATAGCATATGCTATAACAAGCACGAATATGGCCCAACTGACAAACACGCACGCGACCTGCCTAGTTGGTTCTAGCCACAGCCACGTGTGTGTAAGTGCACGTGTGCGTGATACACAGATGAAAATATACTAGCACGGTCCCCGAGGCAATCACGTGACCAGGATGGGAACAAGCCAATGCCTGTTCTATGTCCAGGCAAAGTGTCTTCTATATCTAACTAGTCCATCCATCACTAGCTTGAGTCGTCTTCCAACAGACAGTATTTACCACAGTTATATTATCTGCCTCTTGTATCTTTGTCTGTTCACTTCTAATTATTCTCGTTCAAAATCAATTACAAGACTTAACATACACAAGACTAAAATCGAAGGGAAAACTATGTAATTTAGAAAAATATTAGGACCTACACATTTCTGAAACTGATTAAGAAAGTATAAAATAACATGCAAATATTTGTAACATTTACTATAGAAAAAAAACCCGAGGCGAACGCAGTAGACATGAGCATAAATAGTTAACGTAAGTATTTTTCCAACATAATGAAGTTACGTCACCTGGTTTTATGTACAAGCTGTACTTAGTGTAAATTGGCGTTTTCAGGCAGCTTCGTCTACCTTCGATGCCAGATTGGGTAAAGGTTTAACCCAGATTGAGTACAACAGTACTGTATTTGTCATAATGGCGAGTCCACATTGATACCGAGTCTCTAAGGGCACGGTGGACGAAATAAGTTCCATCAACGTTTGTAATAATTTACTGCCAGTATACGATGAACAAGTTATAGTCATGTGCCCAAAATAAGGGCGTTACTCTCTGTGATAGAATTTTTTTAATTAACATAAAATCTGGCGTACTTTTGATGGTTAATATAAATACACCTGTAAATAGATATTTTTTATAAAACTCGCATGTATTAAATAAAATATCAACGATCAAAAACAATACGCTACATTTCTTTATACATTCCTTGCTGACTGACGACTGACTAGATATTAAAAAAAAATTAGAAACTTCAATAAAAATTATATTTCGTAATGGTGACAACGCAATTGCCTTTGAAGTAGTTCATTATTAAAAATACTAGAAAACCTAGTGTCAAATTTATTTCTGTTTACAGTATTCTCATCTCAATGCAGAAAATAGTTATTGCCCGAAAGAGACATCATTAAAATAAGCGAGCATCGCCTAATTATACATGCAAATCTCTATACTTGCTGTTATTAGGGCTCTTCAAAGGTACGGGAATGGAATCAGAGATAGGAAAAAAAAAGGGATGGCGGGTAGGGAGGCCGGAGAAGGCTAGTTGACTGTGTGGCTCTCTATTTACTAACGATTCTACCGATTGAGATAATATATACATACACACACATACACATATATAATTAATAATGCAACATATCTGCCACAACAGTATGCACGCCCTCTATGTTGCACCTCTCAGCAAGTAACAACTACCTGCTGACAAATGGACTCGTCCGTGGACCAGACTACACAGCAATGTCTGCAGGGCAGCTACAGTTCAGGAACTTGGACGTGTTTGCAGGCTGGCCCCTGTCGTCTGGTTATTACAACAGTCATTCATTCATATGATTGTTCTAACGATCCTATACTATCTTGCGGTTCTGGTTAAACAGTTCCCATCTCCACTATGCTAGCGGTATTTAAAACCACCGCCAGAACGAGGCTATTGGGGGAAGAGGATGCAAGTGGGCAGGTCGAATCTCAGTGGCTAAGGCAAACCCATGCTACTCATTTTTCTACGTCAGGGTGGTTCCTTGGTGATTGCCCATTCTTAGACCCCCAGGCCATTGGTGTGCACGGCATTTTTTTTTGGGAGGGGGATAAGTATTTCCAGTGATTGGTGAGCAGATCATCGCTCCAAGTCAAGAATGTCTTTCCAGGGAAAATGTTTAATTCAGGGTGCAAACTTTTAATATACCGCTGACTATCCATATATTGTTTATGGCTTTCTTTGAGGAGAAGTGCCTCCCCGTTCCCCCGCCAACACGTCCATGTTCCAATCTGAGCGTCAAGAGTGGCGCTTAACATGTAGGTCTTTAGCGCTGTTGAGGAGTGACATGAAATGAGCATGAAGCAGCGCGGGAATGAAACGGCAAGGGATACGGGAGATCCCCGAGAAAACACGAAGACCAGCGACATTGTCCGACACGATTCCTACATGCGAAAATGCTGGGACTAACTCCGCCGGGAATCGAACCCGGATCACCTTGGCACTGGAGGCCACTCGGCCACCGCGGCCCCCCTGAGGGTCGAGAAGTCAACTACTCCACCTCATAGTCTGGTCTGCAATGGCAGCCCATCGACAACCTGTTGACTATACGAGGCAGACAAGTTTGGTGTGTATAGTCTGTGCAGTGTAAGTTTGCCTTATTTTCACATGTCTATTGTAAGTGGATCAGTGCATGTCATCTTCGAATGCTTCAATATTCGCTTAGTCATATACAGTTAGATTTATTAAAATTTCCTTTCTGACATGATACAGATTTCACCTCCTCAGGCGTTACCAAATACCTTCCCCACCTTTCTTAGTTTTTGAGTAGTAACCTTCTGGAAGAAGCAAATCATTTTTTCTACGGTTAGTCGCAGGTACAGTATAAGACATAGTAGCCTAGCAATGTCAGCTGTATACAACGTAAAAAACTACTCCCTCTGCCGTGTAGAAGCATAACACATTATAGAAAATTTGTAGGCCAAATAAAATTCATCAGTTTCTTTATTCCACATATGGCGTGTAAGAAACATGCATGCCCGGCCGGCAGCTACATTGTGTTCACATGTGTACGTGTACGAACAGGCCTGCAGACACATTGGTACCTCAGGAAGTCAAGATGGTTTGAAGAGTCAACATAATGGAGTTGTTAGACATGATTCTCAGAATATAAATGTCAAAATCAGGCAAGCTTATACTGCTTGTAATTCTGTATACTGTGTTAATTTATACTGTTATCGTTATAACACAGGTTATATTTATATACGCCATGCATACGAACTACCCGCACTCTAAAAAATAGTATGTAAATTTACCCGACGTGTGTATAGGAGCGCTATGAAAGTAGGTATTGTAGAATAGTTCCCCAGACATCCATGGTAGCACTCATAAACTTATATATAAAACATTCATATGTATACTGAAGTTACCAGACTTGTACTGTAACAAGTGTAAAAGTTTGCATATTTACAAGACTGAAGTATGGTAACTGTCCCATACTGCGTCTGGGATAATAACTACCTAACTATTTAGGAAGTTTTTTTACAGTGCGGGATGGCGGCTACCGAGGATGGACGCAGCCACACACACTACTTATGAACACGGGATATTAAACAGGAACAGAGAAAACTTCACCGCCGTGCGCGGGGAAAGCGCGCAGTTCTCTCCGACGACCCATTTATACAGGCTCACCCTTGATTTATAAATTACAGCGAATCCTACTCAGTATAATCCCTCGTTTGAGTATTTCGCTAATTAACAGGTACACTTGCGGCAATTTTGCACGTTCAGAGACCTGTTTGTATGGGCGAACCACCCCCCTCCCCTCTCAACCTAAACACGTATAGTTTTCCCGCTGAAGCTAACCAACCTGTGACGGCATATTTTCACAGCCAGATAACATTATCATGGATGCCTAATGACAACACTGAAGACCGTATACAGGATATCAAACGGTTACAACTTACTGTAAAAACGCCCACTTTTACCAATTTTCACTCTCACAGAAAGCAAACAAGAAACGGAAACTTGTGATTGGGAGCGAAACTAGTCTAAATTGCTGCTCGTAAACGGGCCCCAAATAGGAATATTGGTTGTTTGTGAATCAACACTTACGTACCTTACACACGTCAAAACGCTCAGCGACCAAGCGAGCTGAATGCTTTGAAGTGAAGTGATTTTTGTCAGAACTTAACATCTAGATCTTTAACGTTGGTAGGGGGTGACATGAGGTGAGTATGGAGCAGCGCCGGAATGAAGGGGCGGGGAAAACTGTACATCCTCAAGAAAACACGTCGACCAGCAGCATTGCCACGTGCGAAAATCCGGTAATCGGACCTGGAGGCATTCTTTGAGGACAGGGAGGTCCCGCTGCGTACATAAATTGAAAATGACATCATCGAAATAATAAAAATAAAAACAGTCACCTAAGATAGACTATGCCTACTTTCTGATTAAATACTTCTTTTCCGACTGGGGTATTTATTAAATCACAACCTATGACGCCGAAATTCCGTTCACCTTTCACGGCAGGATATTACACTTAATGATTGCGACACTCCGGCAAATTGCTTGCTCATTAAGGCGGCAATACCAATTGTTCCAGATTGTGAGGCCTATCCGACGACCGAGCGAGATGACGCAACGGCTACGTGTTGGACCAGTATTTGGGAGGATGCAGTCATCCTGATTTCGGTTCCCCGTGGTTTCGAGTAATCGTTCCTTCCAGACGAATGTTGGAATAGGTCCTTAACGAAGGACATGGCGAATTCCTCTCGCACCTCCTGCCCTTGTATAAAGTCTGTTATATAACGCTATAGGCGAGAAAAAGTCCACCTATTCATTCAGTATTTCTATAGAAATAGTGATTTCTAATGGCCCTTGAGATTTCACATGGGGGTTTTGACGTTGCTTTGTGTGAAACAAACGACTGGTATGGCTGTGTTCTGCAGGAAGAAGGAAAAAGTGACCGTCGGAACAGGCATGACATCACGTCCGTCAATACATTATTCTACTCGCCACTTCCGGGTGGAAACAGAGTCCGAGAGGGAAAGGCATCAAGTGGAGGAGTGGTTATTTGGAAGGCACAAGACACTAGAGGCATCCCAAACACAAGAGCTGCCTGCCTGATACATTATTTATAGAAGGCCATCACAACATGAGAGAAGTCAAGTGCCGGGCCATGTGCACCCCTGCCCATCATCCCTCTGTGCCGTGACGTCAGCACATGTCGCCAGCCAACCACCGTCCATGGTTCTTGTTCCAGGAGAGCAACAACCACAAGTCGGCACTTTTCCAACATGGCGTCGTCAATTAGCGCTAAGAACGGCAGTTAAAATGTCAATGTTTTTCATTGTAATAATAAATATTGTATTATTTATGTGGACGCACTACGTGCCTTGGGACAGCACATTGCCTTGATAGAGGTAAGGTTAATTCTACCACAGGTTAGGAAGATCAATGTTAAATGTTTGTCAATGGGGAAAATTACTGCCGCTTGAGTGCTGGTGTCGGTAAAGGTTGCAAACTGACCAATCACAGAGCTTTCCTGAATTTAAAGTTACCGTACATAAAGTTGATAATTTAAAACGCGGAGTTACTTAATTTCCACTTTAAAATAAAGTCAAATGACTTGTAATTGCAAAACCTAATTAAATTTAATTTTACTACAGTTAGTATTTTTCTGGTACCTTAGCGATAGCAGCGAAACTACTGACAGAAATTTTCCCAGTGGCAAACTCTCCATTAGAAAACACTTTTTCTTTCTAACTCGTTGTAGAATTAACATTAGCAGGGGTACACTTGGGACAGGGATTGTTTAAGGCCATGGTCTTTCATGTATTTCAAACAATTGCAAATAACTCGTATATTTTTCAACCAAATTCTTTGAAAAAAAATTGAGACTATTTACAGTCATACTATACACAACTTTGTCGGACCGTTTTTCTTTAAATAATTTACCGTAGCTAATAAAAATTATTTTGCTTTATTTTGTCTTACTTTGACCACAAAATATGTGATATTTCAGGGGCAAAAATCTAAAAACCTGTCTGATGTATCGCAACAGAAAAATTCAGATCCAAACGATGATATAAAAGAATGAATTTTTCAAATATGTATTAATTTAAGTTAAAAATTTATCTCCAAAGTACTGCAAAACTAAAGAGCGAGCCTACCCGCACATGATAGGTTGAAAAGCGAAGGAGCTGTAAGGTCGACCTTGAAGCGCGCAACAAATGCCGCGTCGCATCAACGAGCCAAGCGCTGTACTAGTGTGCAAGCTTACCGCCGAGCGGTTTTTACTGTGGTACATTAAGCGGTGACCATATCATTTCATTGGTGGAAAGTCTGCAACAAAGTTCAGTGCACGTCGCAATCTGAGTTTCATATACACACGGTTAGTACTTTTTGAAGTACGGCAGTCTGAAAAGGCCGTTTTTAGCCATGCTGGAGGACTAAGAAACAGTGTTTTTATTGAGCGTGGCGTCTTAACAATAAGGTTCCGACCTTGTGTGAAGTTTGTTTTCTTTTCGTACGTTGGCACAATGAGCACACGTGGAATATCTTCGTAGAAAGAAACCTGTTCACGAACACGCTGCAACGCATTCGAAGCGTGGGGTAGGTGGCCGCCTTAAGGGTGTTCTAATGCGATAAAGTCACAATTTTATAGTTATATGAAATATTGTTAGTTTTGTAAACAATACCCGTGAGTGCAGTTTCCTATAACGAAACAATTTTAGCTCTCATAGTTTTCTCATAACGGTGCGTCAAAGTCAAAATTTGCTTGTTCTACTGCCATGCAAATAGTGAAAACCAACTGACCTACTTGAATAAAATAATCTACTGTGATATTACATCCCATGAACTATGCAATAAAGTATTTAAAAGACCATGATGAAATATTTAGGAATTTTTAAAAAACGCAAAACTACAGGGAAAAAGTTGAAAATTCAGCAATTATTTTTAATAGAAAAAATGCTCACGGGATTGTTTGAAAATGTTCTATTACATAGCCCGTGGCATGTTACTTCACTGTGAATTATTTCACTTACGTAAGTCAATTTGTTTTCACTATTTGCATTGCAGCAGGACGTGCCAATTTTGTCTTTGACGCACCGTTATGAGAGAACTATGCGAGTTAAAATAGTTTCGTAAGAGGAAATTGTACTGACAAGTATCGTCTACAAAACAAACACTATTTAATATAAATATAAAATTATGATGTTATCGCGCTTGAACACCCTTAAAAGGAACCATCCTATCATTCGCCAGGAGTGATCTCGGCAAATACTGGGAAACCTAAGTCAGGATGGCCGGAGCCGGGGATTAAAGGGGCCCGCCTCGCGGCACAAGTGTTTGTGTGAGTGAGGTATGGTGCTAAGGGCGACGTCGTATGGGCCATACAACGGTGCGTCGCCTCTACGCTTAAGGCGTGCAGCCTTCACGAAAAAAAAAAAACAATTTTCTATGGGACTTTTAAGTGGTGACCCTATTGTTTTATTTACGAAATCACTTTACTAAAGTCCAATGCACTACCCTTAAGTGGTTTCACATGTATTCGGCTAGTATATTTTCCGCTATAGCAGACTTAAAATCCCGTTTGACCCATTTTGACGTGCCCTAAAAGGGGATTTCTAATACGTGATGTTGTCTTGAAAGTATTCAAGGGCAGTCGTCTGAAGTGTGTGTTCTCTTCGTCGAGAAACGGCGTGAACACACGTGTATTAGTTTCGGTGTAAAACTTTTTCTTCAAACACGCTGCAGTGTGATTTTATGGCAACGAGGCGGGCCCCTTAACAGGGGTCCTCCAGAATACGAGGCGAGTGGTTTACCACTGCTCAATCGCTTCGAGATAATGACAATTTTTTTAATATATGTATATGTGCTACATCCTCTTATGCGAGTAGGCAAGTTAAATGTTCATTTCTAACAGATAATGTTATTCCTATACATATTACTTGTTGCTACGTTTAGCTAGCATTGGAAGTTTTGTATCTAGTATTTTTCATGTGAAGGCACGTAAGCGTCACAATGTGCACGCTGAAGGTACGGTGCGTTAAAAATTAACGACAAACTGACTTAACGAAATTACAAAATTATTACCGAAACAAAATGTAATGGCCTAAATAATGAAGTTAATTTTTAAAAACGGTATTTTTATAGATTACGTAAATGTGCATTTAATTTCTAAAAGTTTGGATTTTTTTCATTAAAATACATTGTTTATTTTTTAAACACATTTCCCGATAATATAGTTTTATATAAGTACGACATTAATTTACCGTTATTCGTATGCCCCTACGACCAGCCAATTGTGACATAGCCAGGAACAATGGATCGGCGGAAATCTAGCACTAGTTCAAAGATTTGGTTGTTGTGGCGATGCGGCATTTGATGTACGGAGTAAGTTCGCCCTTATATCTATCTCCATCACTTCTGAACCTCACACGACGCCTAGATTCTGTTACCTTCTGTTATACCCATAGGAGTGGCATTGGGCACGAAGGATTCTCACTCAGGCAGTTTATACAGAAGAAAACTGCTGGTCAAGATGGCGATTACTTGAAGAATAACAACCTCAAGGTGTTTATATTAATTAAAGCGAAAATTGCTATTCCTGTGAAACGTTTTTATATGTTTATAATAACACGATTCCAAAAATACCCGCGTCTTGATTTGAAAATAATTTTAACATCTGTAAGCCTCTGCGCGAGAGGTTTTCGGATAATTTCGGTGAATATTTGTTAAATCCTATTATTATAGACATCTCGATATTACCGTATCAATAATTATAAAAATTATGTTTTTTATTTTCATGGATTTTGTGGGTACGAAAAATTATTATTCTAAAAACCCATTTGTGATTATTTACTTGATAGGCCTAACGAAGCATACTACCGGCTGGTGTACAAACAGACGTACATTAATAATATACATCTACTCGATAAAAAGTCCCATCGAATTATAAGTCAATTCTGTCGACGATAGAGTATTCCAGTCGTTAGCTAGACATCTCACCTACACGCCCTCATGTTTACACATCATTAAACGAAGTAAAGACAAAAGA
This sequence comes from Medauroidea extradentata, assembly GCA_003012365.1. NCBI lineage: Eukaryota > Metazoa > Arthropoda > Insecta > Phasmatodea > Phasmatidae > Medauroidea > Medauroidea extradentata. Next base: position 12,100 of record PNEQ01095214.1, read on the forward strand.
CGAGTGTGGAAGACGGAAAGGGCCGGGAGGGCGCGTGTTGTGTAATAAAAAGTGCGGGTGGGAAGACAAAGCACAATAAACAGGAACGAGGGGAATACACGCCGGAACGTGTGTTGACCTTGGTACGCGCTGCACATGTCTGATGTACGGCCACTCCGTGCAGTGCAGTTGCACGGCCGTAGAACAGGTCTGGACACTCGCCTGGAAACTTGACCCCCTTGTTGTTTGGCTGTAGTTCACCAAGTTACCGAGAATATTGTGTTTTATTGGCGTTTCAGTTAGAGCGGTCGGACTCAAAACTCCGCCCACTTCCTTCCCACTAAGATAAACAATTCATCAAAACGTATTTTTTATCAATTAATGAAATACTTCCTTCGCTCACAAATTGAAGAAAAGGTTCCAGCAATCTTTATTTACTTTATAAATTTAACAACGGAAAAAAGTGGGCGGAGTTTCGAGTCCGACCGCCCGGAATACAGCGCCAAAAAGCAAGACATTCTCTAACTTGAACTACAGCCAAACAACAAGGGGGTCAAGCAAAATACATTGTTAAATAGGCGAGTGTCCAGACCTGTTCTACGACCGTGATGCAGGGTAGTACAGTACAGAGAACCGAGGTGCACACTCTCGCCTTGCTATTTAAGGGCGTTCACATTTTATATTTGTACGGCATAGTGTTCGTTTTATACACACTTATTGTAACATTTTTTTAGTTCACATATTCTTCCCATAGCGATATAAAGTCAAAATTTGCAAGTTATGGGAACATACGAATAACAAAAACCAATTGACTTACTCAAATTAAATAATTTACACTCAAATTATATATTATGGGCAATATGCTAAACTATTTAAAAACTCGAAATGTAATTCCTTTGGACTATAAAAAAATCTGAATACTATGACAATTTACTTTATTTATGTCAATTTTTAAAGAAGACAAAATTATTTTGTCAAGTGTATTAAAGACATTAGTAAACTGTTCATAATATCTCATTTGAGTGTAAATTATTTCATTCCAATAAGTCACTTTGTTTATGTTGTTCGCATGTTCCCGTAACTTGCACATTCTGAATGTGGCATGTCGCTACGGGAAAACTACGAGAGATAAAAAATGTTTACAGGTGGAAAATGTAGCCACAAGTAACGTGTATCAAAGAAACTATGTCGTGCAAATATACAATTATAAACTTTTGCCACATGTAAGGCTCGACATCAGTCGCGTTATTCGATTATTTTGTCTTTCGCTCCTCCCCCCCCCCCCCCCCCCCCGTCATTATGAGAAGAGAAACTTGATACTTACTATTACAGAACTTGCGCTGCAGTAGAAGCATCAAAGTTGAACTTTTAGCGTGTATTTAGGTTTCAAATGGTACAGCCATTGTTGATATTATTAATGTGCTATACTTATCGTAGGTATTCGTTACAAATTCAACTACGATGCTTATATTGTAGCGCTAAGTAAATATAATTCACGCTACAACAACTTTCACATTTTTTCTTCTCAGTTTTTCACGAAAGCGAAATATTAGCTAATCCAATAACAGGACTGATGCCGAATCTCAAGCACAAGTGGCACGTCACGTGGTATGGTGTTGTCAATTATAACAATGTGTGTTTCATAAGACAGCATACATGTGAGTTAAAATGATCTACACTCGTTATAATGTTAGCAGAAGCGTTCAAGAGATAAGACGCTCTAAGATACGACCTCGCGTGTCCCCGTAACACGCACGTCACATTTGCTACATTATCACATCAGGAGCGTAGCCAGGGTGGAGGGGTTTGAGGGTCCTAACCCCCCCCCCCCCTCCAATCAGCCAACCAAAAAAAATCCCTTAAAAACATTAAAAATATTTTTAACAGTAATGCTTCGTTATGAAAAACTGCTAAAATAGCATTATTTTGCACCTTGAAATCCAAATTTCCGCAGGGGAAGACCTCTCTCCCCCCCCCCCACTTCCAACGCTTTAAATATGTGGTCGGTGTTAATTATATTATTCTCAGGTTAAACCCTATTACACAAACCCTGACTACACCACTGCACATTATGCACGAAGTCTACAGATATAATCCGCTGCCTCTCCTGGAGCAAAAACTATTCCTACTAGAGTTATCTACGGAACTACAGGTATACACGCAAACATTGATATCACAGACAAACGGCCTATACACAATCGAATACTTTAGCATCTGACTATTTCCGTTACTTTAAGTATGTCGTGAATATACAATACAAACGTCAAGTCGGTGAAAGTTAAGTGAAAAACAACCTATTTTTCCAAAACTGAAACATTGTTCAATATTATATATTTGCTATGAAACGCTTACTATGTATTATAATAATTCTGAAATAAGCCCTCAATAAAACACTTAGCTTATTTTAAAATATATTTTTGCCAAAAATCAACCCATCTACTGAACGAATTTATACATTACTTATAATTCTACAATGCTTTGACAAATTTTTCAGAATACATTTAAGACATTTAATTTTTCACGAAATCCGAGTACGGTATAGTAAAACGATACTTATTAATAATTATAAACACTTTTCATAATGATCAACGAATATGTCGAATGTATTGGTTTTCTACAAACAGTCGTCTTGCCGTTGGGTTAAGGTTTTCAATCGTCGTTCGATAACGTCATATCCAGACTACATAGTGCACGACTCAATGTATTGAAAGCTATGGTACGTTCAGAAAGCGACAGTATTCAACCATGTACTCAGTCTTGTTAGCCCACTCGTGACCAGACGTCACTAAAAGAACAATAAAGAAGACTTGGGAAGCCCGAGGCCACGCCCTCTACACACTTGAGAATACGTTCAACTACAGACCTTCGCCAGTCACGTGGACACTACTGCAGGTACATGCCACACGTGTCAAATATTATGCTGTGTGTTTGTTGGGAAATAAACTATTTGAAGCCAGAGGGGCTTGTTTAACTGCAATGTGGCAGGTTCGAAATACACTTATTTTCGCAACTATACTAAGAAAAAATGTTTACTGAACTTCAAAACGTGAAGCGCGTTGAAAATACTATTTCCGAGCTATTTCAGACTGCTTGAACGGACTTTTCGCAGATACAACCCAGAAAGACACTAACCGAGACGTCCACCGTACCTAAACTTCAATTTGGTACAGACTTACCAGCAATACAGTGTGGTTTGAGCAGCTGGACGGAAACATTGCGTGCCAATTGAGCCATTATCGCTGCTTTGTTGCCGACTATCCAGCTGTTAGGTTACCCCAGGCGAAAGTTAAAAATCCTTCTTTTTAATAACAGTCACCTATACGTAATTTTTTATACTTTTATTTTTTATATTATTGTGTCTTTTATGTGGAAATTATTTTTATAAACTATATTTGAACTGTGTTAATTTTTCTTTTGTTAACTAGAGACTATAAGACAATGAAGCAACTAAATCACAAATTTTAGTTAAAAAAATTATTTACTTTTTTAAGCGTATTAATTAGACCTCTTTTAAGATTTTGCTGATCTGGTAACCCCACTCAAGTACTCGGCAGATCAAAGAGACACGGGTGCTTCACATAAGCCTGCCGGTCGAGAAGTTATGCAACCCGCACAGCCTTACTATAGCCCACTACACATACACGGTTCCCCCGGCGGCAACAGCGCTTGACAGGGTCACCAGGATACATAACTGTCATATTCGCAGTTCGCACACTTGATTATCGCCTCAAATGACTAGAGAGCAAGGACATTAAGGCAGCGCCGGAATAAATGGCAGGGGGCGACGAAACGAAAACAAAACAGTGGGTGACAGAACACAATATGTAAAGAATTTAGAGGAAAAAAACTATTTCTCGAGTATTGCAAATAGAAACGCGCATGTTTACGAATTACTTATTACGTCAATTTTGAGTCCTTAAAGTGAACAATTGCACGACTGTACGAGTTTGTTATTTACAATGCATGTATTAAAAAAAAAAAAAGCATGCGTGCTAATTATACTATCGCATTTAATTGAAAACCGCGCGAACCAAGCCGTGGGCAAACGCTAGTACAAAGATAAGCACCGCAAAATAAAAATCAAAGACAGCCACACAGCCGGGATTATGTGCAGAGGGCAACATATCTGTGTTTTCGAGAGGAAAATATACAGGGTCAGATACGATAACCGCGAACATTAATACTTTTAAAACTCCCGTGTTAAAAAATATAAATGCAAAAAATACACTGTACTTTTTTAAAAGTTCTAACATACAGTATTACAAAAATAAACAGAGTAGCACATTACTACAAACTGAACTTTTATAGTCACATATATTGAACTCTGTGTAAAAAAGATTTATGAAATTGAATTTTCCCTAAAAATAACTGTAGCAATCATTTCCTCAGCTTGTGGGGTTGATCAGCCTTGTGTTGCTCCTTGGCCCGACCTGACCCCGCACGAAACTGACGACGGCTCTGCAGGAACGTGGTCAAGAAGACAACACACGACACGCTCGACACCAGAAGCCAAGATTATCACAACGCCAGCGACAGTTTGCAATCCTAACCCGTCAATCTGTCGCGTGGAAACTTCCTCTACAAGTGTACATTACTTTGTAATCTCTTATTTGCCCACATATTTTGTTGCAATTATTCGACTATGTCTACTGCACATTATGGTAAATGATAACTGTTAGAGAGAACTAACTACATCTGAACATTCACTACGACTGCCGGGCTCACGCGGCGCAAACGTCCCGGACGGCATATCAAAGAGGCGGCCGTGTGGAATGCCCTGTTTGTAGGAAAATAATATTCGCCCAGAAAAAGCCAATTCATTTAGTAATGAAAACTTAATCAATTTTTGGCTGAGAATAAGTCAGAGTGTTTATATATAGAGCAAAGCTAATTTCGATTCGTAATATGTAGTTATAATGTTTATGTCAACGCCTGTTTAAATGCAAATTAGTTTAATTTCGTGAAGAACAAATTTTTCACACAGCAAAGATGTAATTTCTAAAATACTAAAACTATAGTAATATTACAACAGGATTACTATTTTTCTACCCAATATTTTACTTGTCTTACTGTGAAATTAGAAAAAAAATTAATAAAAATTAGGACGGGGGCGGGGTAAGCCATCTTTGCGCCCCTACAAAATGATCTGGACCCAATACTATACTAAACAGATCGGTCGGTAAGTTTACAAAAGGCGGCTAGTAAACTGTAAACAATACAATGATTCCAACACTTACCTACTCTCTACAACTCCACTAAGTGTAGAGCCTAGCAGGGCGGCTTACACTCCCGGGGCAGGAGTCCCAACATAAGTGTCAATATATCACTGACCTAGCTTCATAACCCGCCGCGTAGCACTACGCACTTCATTTACATGGAGATCACTTTTGTGGAAAACTCGTCACGAAATTAGGACAGTACAAGATTGAACGAAAACATTCTCCATAGTTAAGGTGAGATAGCCTGCAATATCTTGTCCAAAGCATTGTAACACACTCTACGCCACAACACACCAAAATAACAAGGCCCACAATCACGTGGTAATTATCGACCACACCGCACTTACAGCCCGTCCAAGCCGACTGACCGACCGACTGCCGTCAACACAAACACACCACATCTGTCCGTGTCGCGCTCGGCAAGTTTGTAGTTCATGTTCCCGCCACTGCCCGCACCAACGCTGGAGACATCTAGCAGCTGCTCGCTACACTGTATTTCCCCTCGCCAAGCTTCATGCGACGAGACGTGGTTCGCTCCGTTCGCTGCCTACAGTACCGGCAACATTACTGTTCCGCGCGGCAACAGTTTGTAGTTCATGTTCCCGC
>PNEQ01095215.1:0-17902 GCA_003012365.1 Medauroidea extradentata
TAATTGTGTGCATAACTAATTGTGTTGTGAGAGTTCTAGTTGATTACTGTTTTGTGTATTTCGTAGCTTTGTGAGCTATTAAATCCAGTACTTAATTTAACTCTTTTATTTGTAATTATAAGACCTCTATCCCAAAGAACTCATGGGAATTGCCCACATATAAAGTTTGTGCTCTCAAACTTGTAACAATATTATTAATCTATATATATGCATCTACAGATATTTAATAATAACAATAATAACACACACAAATAAAGAAAAGATAGTTTTTTGTTGGGAATAATATTTTTTCAAATAATATAGTCATTTCTCGGTAAAGGGGGGAGCATTTGAGGTACCTCTAATTTCGTCACTGTACACTTAGTAAGTAAGACATTACAACGCAAAATTACTTACCTAATTCTCCCCTAACTTTATTGGAAGGAAATAACTGACCATTAATGTGTGAAATGTTACACTAAGTTTTAATTAAAAAATGCTAATTGTATCACGAATGGATTATATACGCCAATATGTGCAGCAAATAAATTTTATGTATAGTTTTTTAATTTATTACAGCACAGGCTTTGTTAACGAGGTTATTGACGAATAAACATATATCAGTGATCACAGAATTAGTGTGTTTCTTACTACTACGAAACTCAATATACAGGCTGTTCTTTAGCTTATGTTAAAAGCTTTCGGAGATGATTCCTTATCAAAAATGAGGTATAGGCTATTTACACTATAAAAATTTTGCCTATAGCGCAATTTGTAAGGGAGACATTCACCCTTAAAAAATTAATTTTGAAATTGTATTTCGGCACATATTTGGAAACAACGTGGTGTTAACTTTCAGTTATGTGCTCAATGATAAGTGTTATAGAGATCTTCGACCAAGTCCATAAACTGCTCTTTAAAACTCTATTAATGAAAATAACAGGGGTGTACACCCTCTTATTGACTAGAATTTTTGTGGCGTTGGATTTTGTGATCATTTCATGTTACTTTTCTGAGCAGTTCATCCTAAGCAACATAAAAGGTCTTATTTTTACAAGTCACTAGAATGTTCATTTGCTATAAAATGCATTCTAGTGTCTCTGTGTCAACAATACAAGACCTGGTATGTAGACAAAATGCTACATCCGCAGTGTAATCGCACACAGCACGCTTGTAAATTAATTTTGCACTTTGAAAAACGCATCCTGTGCTACAGTTCTTTAGAATCATGTCACGTATTTCAACCAAGTAAACTTCAACAAACTTACTTTCAAGCAACACCATACACTGGCAAGCCTATCACACACCATCACTGGTATGTTTCATGTGTGAATTTCTTTAAAAAGGCACAGTAATTCTTGTGCTAACGACGCTACTGCAGCATCTGATTATTTTCATGATTTATTTCTTGTACGTGGTGAATCCTAACTATTTAAAAAAAAAGGACCTTTTGTGTTTCTTGGTTTGTACTGCTCAGAAAATTAAGATGAAATGTTTCGCACAGAAGTTCCACTCAATGAGAGGGTGTTATTTTCATGAAGGGGAGAGTTCTAAAGAGCGGCTTCTTGATATGTTGAAGATTAAAATAACACTAAACACTTTGCTCAGAATTGAAATTTAACTCCTCGTCGTTTCCAATATTTTGCCAAAATACCATTTAAAATTAAATTTCCAAGTGTGAATGTCTGCCTTACTAATTGCAGTAGACAAAGATTTCACTGTGAAACTATACCTCATTTGTGTTTGTACTATCATTTAAGAAACAACCTGTGTATATAGAAGGAGACGAAGTGAGAAGACGTATTATTGGAGGGGATGTGTCCTCCGTACCCGTCCCACACGATTGCGACGCCCATGGTAGTCCTACTACTATTTGAGAGAGTTGAAGTCTGAATCACTTCGTGTAGTTAGCACATCATGTTTGTGTGGTACACACCCTGGTACTATGTAGCTGTTATCAGTTCCATTCAGGAAACATTTTTCGCGACACATCGCTCCGCAGCACACACACTTATTATGATGCATGTTTTTACCACTGACAGTATAGTAGCTTCGATGATCGCATTTTTAACAGCCCAGACGTTGCGAGCTGTCTCTAGTTAAAAAAAAAAAAAAAAAAAAAAAAACTAACGTGACGTGATCTTTGTGTGGCTGTTTATGGTACATCCTAAATTGATCTGTATCACAGTTGTTTTCATTCCATGTTTCAACCACAAACAATTAATTTTGCTCATTTGCAAATATGTATTTATAATTTGACCACAAACATGCGTGGCATATTTTGTATGCTGTAGTACGATCGATACTCAAATTTTGCACCAATTAAAATTTGAATTGATTATGCGTAACGTGACACTACAGAGAATAAATTCAGTGCTCAGTGAATGTAGTGCAAGTGCAATGGTGGGTTTAAAATCGAATACTTAAGCATTAACTTGTGTTTTATGACGTAGGTACACTAAAGACGAAAGTGCGTTGTTCAATGCGATGGTTTCCGATAGAACTTAGCAGGACGTATGTGTGGATGGGGGTTTCCTTAAGCGTTAAACGAAATAGTTATGTTTTGTCTTATGTAAAATGTTCTGGGAAAGAAGCCAATCAGGGCGAAGTATAACCCACCTACGACGCAGAAAAATAACACCAACAGTCAAAACTATAAACAAAGCTGAGTTCTTCATCCACTTTCACCTATACATGTTCAATGAAAATACTGAACACTATAATTTGGAAAAAGCCTATCCAACAATTACTTACCGCCAAATCTATAGTTCACATCATCACCTGTTAATGGCGGTATTCTGGCTTGTCTCCATTGGTTGGGATTATGCAGAAGTGAAGGGGTTTTGGTCAGCACGCAACATCTGTGTCTTTAGCGCTGGTAAGGGTGACATGTGAGTACGGAGCAGCACCGGAATAAAGGGGGGGGGGGGACGAGAGATCCCAGAGAAAACCCGCTGACCAGCGGCATCGTCCGGCACGATTCCTACATGCGAAAAACCAGGGACAGAATCGAACCCGAATCCACTAGGTGGGAGGCGAGTGTTCTCGCCACTGAGCCACCCGTGACCCTCTGGAATTATGACGTAATTATTTTATTGTGAACTGTTTTTGCTTAACATGTGCTTCCGCGTGCTCGACAAACGCTTACTGCATAATTCTTAAGAGTTAGTGGAACTGGCGCGAGCCGTGCTGTAGCGTGGTAAGGAAAGTATTTTTTCTTGTATAATCATTAACAATGTTTCCATTGTGTTTATCTACGAAAAGAAGACACAGATGAAACTGTGTCCCTATGAGTTTAAAAATGTCGTCCGCTAGTTAAAAATATGTTTCCCAAACTCCTCAAAAGGACTAAAAATGACCGTTTGACGTACCTGTGGCAGAGAAAATAACAACCATAATCAGAAAATCGAATCATAGAAACCTGAAATGGACTTCATCACAAACTTTCCACAAATAAAACAACAGGGTCATCGCTTGAAGTCCCTTTGAAAAACGGTTTCTACGAAAACACTGCACGCCAGTTGAGTCCTTCACGCCTAGAGGCGATGAGGTGTTTGACGGACGTGTTATATTCGACTTATCGCCATACCCGTTTCCGTGCTTCGAACGTAAAAAAAAGCTATAGGCTGTTCACTATAAACTGAGCACTCAGCAGAACTTGTAATTAATTAAAAATATGTTTCATTTGGCCAATAGATGTTCACTTATGAGGGCATTGAAACGTTTACACTGGCTTTTAGTAACACGGAAGTTTTCGTATTAAAACTAATAAATATGGCTGCAAAACGGCTGCAAGGAAACATTACGCAGTGCTCACTTTATCGTGAATGACCTATAGTATCCACTAACTCTTAACGCTTGGTTTTTCTATTGTAAATCCACTGTAAGTCACGAGCAACCATTTTCAGCTAATGTATTGCCTGTGCAAGTGGCCAGTAAAGCAGCAGGATATAGTAAAGAAGCGGGGAGGGAACGGAGGTGTAGTGGTCAGATCACCACGGCCATCCGGGTATGATACCTGGCGTGGGCCGCTCACCAAGTCCCGATTTTCGCATGTAGAAAGCGATGCGGAAAATGCAATTGGCCAGTGGACTTTACCCGGGTATTTACATTTCTACCACCCTTGAATTCCGTCGCTGTTACATACTCATTCCGTTTTTCACCGGCGCTCAAGTCAAGACCTCGTGTTTAAGTGTTGACTAAATATCTCCAGTCTTCTCCAGTGGACGAAGAAGAACTGCATTGTAACTAACAACCAGTTCAAAATAATAGCCTAGACTGGTTACCGCCAACGCCACCTTACTGAACAGACACCAACTGCGTATCGAGAATTATCGGTAAGTTTTTTGACATCGTTTCAAAATATGTTGCTATAACTTTATAAATTCAACATGTTTTTTCAGAAACATGATTTTAGAGCCCCTTAAAACTGCTAAAAACTACTATTTTTTAAAGAATGCGTATCTGAGAGAATAACCAACTAGATTCGATACACACACATATAAACACGTGTAACATTCGAGGTAATACTTGATACCATTTTTCCCACAAATAAAATTATATGGATACTGCTGAGTTTCCTAGGGAAAAAGATAAAAACACTGCACACCAGTTGAGAGGATTGCACATGTACAACGTGTATCTAAAACATACTGACAAACTAGAACAGATTATTCCTGAGGCGGAAATAGAATGTTTGATACGGGAACCCATAGTCCAGGTAAAAATAGAGAGGGATGTATACGCTTCCGTAGTTTGAGAAAAAATTACAAATTATTGTGATATTTTGAAAATGGCTTGCTTGACAGAAACATATTTCTGGTTACCAATAAGTGTTACCGAAATTAATAATAAAGTGAGGGTATTTGTACATTTAACACACCTCAATCATGTTTAAATGAAGTGGCACCATCCTTATTAAAAAAAAAAAAAACGTACATGACGGCAAAAATGTGCCATTTGTGACCACAAATAATAAAACGTCGGGAAAATTAGAAAAAGAAAAGTTTCTTGCAAAAACTGGTTAAATCTCGTCATTAAATGTTTGATTTCACAGAGAACTGCTATTGCCTACCAAGTATGCAACCAGGAATGGCCTACTGCTTGCCACACCAGTGTTGCGTGTGGGCACTTGGTTTGTGACAACGAGGAATCATAAGTTGTATCGTGTTGTGTGGTTGCTAATAACATTGGTGTGTGTCGTGGTTCCCCCTCCCATTATCGGTAGTGTAGTTCTCCTTCCCGAACGCGGGAGAGGACTGTAGTAAATTGAAAACACACACTTCACTGTTTTGCATGCATCGTGGTACTAGTAGACATGACAACGTACACCAACGCCGAAATGACAGAAATGGTTCTGTTGTACGGTGAATTGAAAGGTACCACATGCGCTGTTGCACGATTGTATCACGAGAGATTCCCTGCGCGGAAGCAACCTCATCACGAGACCTTCGGCAGTCACCCAGAGACTGCGTGAAACAGGCACGTTAAAAGAGCGAAGTGGCACTGGTCACCAAGGAATGTGGATGAAGAAGTTCTGAACCTTGTGGAGGAAAACCCGTCAACAAACACCCGCGCCATTGCGCACGGAGTGGGCGTATCACATTCAACGGTATGGTGTGTTATGTACGAGCACCTGCTACATGTCTACCACGTGCGAAAGGTCCAGGTATTGTCACCAGCAGATTTCGTTCCTCGACATGCGTTTTCGCAGTGCTTCCTGCGTCAGTGTATAGATACAGATTTTAGTCCATCGTATTGTTCACTGACGAAGCGACATTTATGCGTGATGGTTACTTTAACAGCAGGAACACTCACATTTGAGACGATATCAATCATCATGCAACTGCCATAGTAATGAACCAGCGACGATTCTCTGCGAACATCTGGGCGAGTATTGTCGGTGACCATCTCATTGGGTCCTACTTGATGCCACGCAGATTGAATGGACACATGTCCTGCCAATTCCTGCAATTCACATTGCCAGAGTTCCTCGAGCATGTTCGGCCACGTATATGGTTTCAACCCGACGGTGCCCCTCCACATTACACTCGAGCTGTACGTAATCACCTTTCCAGCACAATGGATTGGAAGAGGTGGGCCTATTACGTGGCCAGCACACTCTTCAGACCTTAATCTTCTCGACATTTTCCGGTGGTTCATAAAGGCTCTGGTGTACGACACATCCATCGAGTCGGAGGAAGATCTGCTAGCTAGAGTTATGGCCGCCTGCGACAAAATTCAAGATACACCGGTGTTTTCGAACGAGTGCGCCAGTCTTTGATACGCCGACTCAATTGTTGTAATGAAATGGGAGGCCCCCAATTTGAACACTTGTTGTAGAGTTTCTTATAACAGTACGAAAATGACATTGGTAGTGCACAGACGTGCATTAATTTTCTTATTTTATTCCTCGTAAAGTGAGACAATCCCACCTAGTCTGTTTACGAAACTCAATAATGTTTTACCACACACAAAGTTGCAGGACGCATTCTACTATAGCGCAGCACGCAGTAATTTCTGATTGCATACTTGGTAGAAAATAGCAGTTCTCTGTGAAATCAAACATTTAATGATTACGCTTAAGGCCATGATCTTTCATTTATTTCAAACAATTGCAAGTAACTTGAATATTTTTAACCAAATAATTTGAAAAAATTTGAGACTGTGTACAGTCATACGATACACAATTCTGCTACAGCGTTTTTTTTTAATAACGTACCGTTTGCAAGCAAAAAATTATTTTCCTTCATTTTGGCTTTTTTTGTCAACAAAATGTATGCTACTTCAGGGACAAACTCTAAAAATCTATTTGGTGTGTTGCAACAAAAAAAAAAAAAATCAGATACAAACGATGATATATGTGTTAAAACTGCCAGAATGAATTTTTGATATATGTATTAATTTACGTTAAAAATATTTTCGAAACCACCGCTAAACTAAAGAGCGAGGTCTTAAAGGACGAGATTTATTAGACAGTTTTTGCAAGAAATATTTTTTTTTATAATTTTTCCAACGTTTTATGATTTGTGGTTACAAATTGCACATTTTTACTTCCTTGTACGTTTTTTTAAGAAGGGTGGTGCCACCATATTTATTGAGGTGTGTTAAAAATGTACAAATCCCTCGTTATTATTGATTTCGGCGACACTTATTGGTAACCAGAAATATGATTCTGCCAAGAAAGCAGTTTCCAAAATATCACAATAATTCGTAATTTTTTCTCAAACTTCGGAAGCATCTACAGCCCCACTATTTGACCTGGACCATGGGTTCTCTGTATCAAACTTTCTATTTTCGCCTTAGGAATAACCTGTTAAAGTTTGTCGGTATGTTTTAGATACACGTTGTACACTTGTAGTGCATTACATACGGAGTTCAGTGGCACTCTTGGCGCTTTGACGATTTTCCTTACACTAACACAGGCAGAATATCTCACGGGAGGCTACGAGGATTGACGGCCAGTAACTCCCAGAACACATATGTACTATTTGAGGCAGTCGGAAATAAGTCCTTCTTTACACGACATTAAAAAATACACCGTCATATAACTTGGAGATATTAAAACAATAATGTAGGAGGAAAGGCAATAAAAAACTGGGTCCCTTTATTTGTAACCGGCGCGCGATTCATGTCAGTTGAGTTTATTTTTTCTTAGAACAAAAGTAGAATATTTATTTTTTAAGATTTATCAAACCATCTAATAAATATATTATTTTCAACTAAAAAATGGGCCGAAACAGCACTTACAAAATAATATCTGTTGCGATAACCGTACCCCATTAGCCCATTTCACGGCTGTAACGTGTCGCTTAGTCTATAGTATTAAGTGGCGATGGAAGCTCAATAGACCGGCAGGAAGACTTGCTGAACGAGACTAGATTCGATTCCGGACAAGACTGCTGCACACTTTTCAGTAACTGTCACTTGAAAGAGAGCCTTCCTTCCTAGGCGTGCGCAGGACTTGAGTAGTGGTGGTGCAAGATTACACAACATCCTTTACGTGAGACGCCAAAAAAAGATTAAAACGAAAAATCATATTAATGGCAGAACAACTAATGAGAATAATAAACTTATTGAATTAAGATCAGTTATTTTCTGTAAGTCGGCTGGGTAACAATGTTCAGAAATACTGCAGTGAATTTAGATATTTTGTGTAATTATTTCTGCTCGTGGAAAATACCAAAATAAGATAATTGTAAAATTTTAAAGATTGTACCAAGGCACCAGCCTTGCGCACGCCTATGCCTTCCTTGCAGTTGATGATAGCTTGGGTATCAATAGCTTGCGGGTGTGTTGTCAAAAAGATATAGCCTAAATGCATTGTCCCCAAGGGCCTTTACACAACTGAAAACTTTAGTATTTGACTTTACGATAGCTTTCAATACATGGCTTCTTATGGAGTCGTAAACAATGGCGTCGCCACAGCTAAAGTCAAACAAGCTTGACTTTACGTTTCCGATAAACTGAAAACCTAAAGTCAGAGTCAAGATTGTCCGTTCGCAAAGAACAAGCTGATTATGAATGCTAGAACAAAATAGGTTTATTTCTGAGCGTCGTTTTGTTCTTCAGTAGGCCTACTGGGGTTTCGTGAAAAAGTAATAGGGTTGTCTTAAATATACTTGAAAAACCTGGTAAATAGCGTTGGAGAAGTATAGGTGGCGTTGCTTTTGTTCGGAAAAACAAATTTTAAAATATTAACAATAGGGCTTTTATTTGGAATATTTACATGATTTGCTTTTACGGCAAATTTATAATTATTTAGATATTATTTCCGGTAAAAAAAAACTGATCACTGTTCTCCTCACTCCTCTTCCCCAACCTCAGTTTCACAGCGGCAGTGTGTAATCACAAAATAGCGATAAGTTTGAAGTTGTAAGAGCCCGCTTACCTTATCCCACGGCAGTTGCAGCGCAGAAGACAGGACGAGGCAATGCTGTGTTCAGTGCCGGTCCGAGGTAGTTAGGCGCCCTATAGGCGGTTCGGGATAAAGTGAGCACTCAGGAAAGCCCTGCTAAAGTTCTACTTTCAGATAATTCATATCTTTCCGCGCGTACGGCTGAGGCCTGGAAACATCTATCCCCTCTGGACACATCACTTTATGTTTGCGCGTGTGAGATAAAATGTACAGTCAGTATGAATCGATACAGTTTGATAAAAAAAAATACTAAATATTATACACAATACATTTATGTCGATTTCGATTGATATTGTTTCAGTTTTGTTGAATTTAAATAGGAAAATACAGGGAACTATATTGCGTAATTTCACTGCCAACCATACAAGCAGTAAGGGGACTATGTGTCATGTTGCATTAAATGCAGTAACGGCTAGTGATATTTTTCGAAGGTTAAATTTTAGTGCTCACTTTATTCCGAACGACCTATAGGTGAATTACCTGACTGCGCTTTCCCTCCCCTTGTCTTTTTGCTGCTGCTTATTGAAAGTACTCAAAGTTTGTGGATTTGTTATTTTAGTACTTTCCACGTACTTCAAATACAAACTTAAGGGGGAAAATAAATTTCAGTTGTCAGAAAAAAATACTTAAGAGCTATAACTATAAAACTCAAAAGACACTAATAACTTGAGCTACTGCTGCACGCATAGCTAGAATCTGACGCCCGTAACAAATACTTTTGACGCTACAAGAGCGCCGCTGGGATAACTAGCGAAAATTGACGAGCATGAGAAACATCCACGTGACTAGTCTCATGAAATAAGAAACAGAAATATATATTCCCCGACTTACTGTAATTCCAATCTTGCCGTTGTATATCTGTCATTTTTAATAATTATTTACGCCAAGTAAGAGAAGTACAAAATCCGACGAAATACTACTTTCATTTATTGTTTCCTGTCGACCGCCCTGCCTTCTTGGCGTCCTATATGGTCGCGCAGGCCCTGGGCTCCAAACAGCATCCGCGCCCCGTAGTACGGCAAGCAGGCGCCCGAGATGACACGCGGCGCTGAGGTCATGGTGAGTAGGTGTCTGGCCCGGCCGGCGAGGAACAGCTACAACTGGTGCGAGCCAGGCGCCACTCTGCGGTCTGTGGGCGGCTGCCTACTTCCTAATGCTGTCTCATGCTTCATCAAGGTCGGCCGCGCCGGCAGATCCTCATGTGCCCAAGTTTCCTCAAGATGACAATTCGCGCGGACTTTGCCGCCAGCTGGTGTATTGCCCTTGAATGTGTATTACAGGCATTCCCCCTCTTCCCTCCCCCAAAGTACGGTACACTGGAAACAGGGACGGATATCGGTTTTCCTTCGCCCAGGGCAAGAATTGTGATTTGCCCTCCCCTCGATCCGTTCCCTCCCCTGTTTTTCATCAGTCCAATCAACACAGCAGTAATAAACTTATCTTGCAGACACTGTTTTGCGCTCGCGTAAATAACAGTATATAATTGTAATAAGAATACATAAAATTATAGGCATTTGCTGAGCAGCTAGTCTATTGTACCATTTCACATCTCCATGCAATGTCCCAAGTTTTCCCGTGGGGCATTGTTTTGTTCGCTTAGGATGGATGGCTTATTCAAGTGCTACGTAAATATTTTTGTTCAACAAACTTACCAATATTATATAAAAAACAAACTAATATTTATATCATTCACCATCTTACTACACCATTTATTCACAGCACTTTATATTACTGTATCACATTAATTAAAATATTTTTATCGCAAGTTATGTTCCAAGTCACAAAAATTGTAACTGTAGTACGACTCAAAATTTGGGTGGCACACTCGAAATATTATTTGGGTTGGGGACAGGGAATCTTTAAATACTTTTTTTTATTCACAGTACTTTATTACCACACTACGTAGATTAGGGTGACTAGTCCACACAAAAATCTATACTTATGAAAACATCAAAAAGTTGCAACAATAAAATTTACTTACACAATACGGGTCACGGGATGCATTAGCAAATAATAAAAAGGAAATTTTGTTTTAATTATACCAGTTGCGGATTTAATCAGTTACCTTAAGGGGGCAGGGTCAGAGGTGGATCCAGGTCTGAGACGTAAGGAGGGGTTTGGGTGTCCTCCCTCGGAAAAAAATTGGATTTGTAGGTGCAAAATGGCGGTATTTCAAGAGTTTTCAAACCAAAAATTTGAATATACAGTTTTAAGAAATGGTAATTTTTTACGATAAATTATACTTTGAAGGTAAAAAGCTTTGAGCTGATATAAAAAATGAAGTAAATTTTTGGGATTCTGCTTTGAAAAGTCTTTTTTATTGTGTTTGCTCTAGAAAAACATACTTCAATTTTAGTGATTAACGAACTAAGTTGCACAAAACATTTTTGAATCTAGAAACTTAAAATGTTTATACATGTCACAGATACACTGCATTCTGTGATGAAGTTCATATAAACCACGTAGGAAAATACAACCAAGCAGACATCACAAACATTAGGCGCGACCTGGTAAATTTGGTCTGCTGGTCGACAGATTTTCTCAGGGATCTTCCGGTTCCTATGCACCTTCATTCCCATACTGCTGCCTATACTCACATCATCACGTCTCACACCACAAGCGATGAAGACCTTCCTGTTAAGAGCTGATCAAAATCTCTTCACTCATTCCAAAGTTTCATGTTACTGGGACATATACTCAAAAATCAACACTCTTATTGAAATGAAACAATTTTGTACTGAAATTATGAGCCATTGGCTATTCGCTCAAATTTATGTACACAAAAAAAAAAAAACTTTATTTTATATTATTTAAATATCAAAATTTGTTTTCTTTTATTATAACTGTAAGATTAGAGCCAGCAACATTAACATAATTTCAGTGTTAATTATTTCAATACAGTACTTCATTAGTTTTCCCTGGCATATGTTCTTATAATGTTTAAATTTTGACTTTGACATGCAGCTAAAATATTGTCGTTATGAAGATAATGTAGTCATTACTAATATATACAGAACTAACTCTATTTTGTACAAATTTAATGTTTGAATTCTTCTAGAAAAATGAACCTGTGTCATAGTATCAGCACCGCCATCTCCTGTTTCTTCAATTTCTACATTTTACTAAAAATACGTAAAAGAGTTATTTTCTCTTTTATCACGCATACTGATATGCCTCCTGGCAGCCAATTAAATATTGCTTTTTATGGGTGCAACACAAAATTTGCACCTGCGTTGCGTCTGGTTGCACTGCATTGGAATTACATACTCACATAATGCTGTTTAACTTGCTCTGCACTTGTGTTGCGATGCATCGGTGCACATAGCTGGTGGCGATATTTAATCAGCCTCCTGGTTAGTATTCAACCTTAAAAGATAACATAAAAACACTTCATAACTTAGAATTTGAGACCATCATTCATCCACTGCACACTAGTGACTCAGAGTGTGTGAAGACACGATGTACACGTCGTCGCAGTTTGAACCCCACTCCCCTCGCTATGTGACATTATTTATTATAGAGTGAGCTTGCACTGACGAGTCTCTCTTCGGCTTGACCCACTCACACTCCTGCTGAGAAAGGGTTGAAAGATATATACATAAAAAAACATGCCTGCGTGTGCACATGCACTAACACACACACAAACACATGCACACTAATACACCAATATACACACACGCAGAACATATTTTCCAGCCAGCACAGCGCACAAAGCTTCTCGAGCAAGAACGATCCTGGTTTATATAAATTGGAGCTAGAGATGAAAAAAAGTTATTTAACAATTTTGAATTTTGTGGTTGTGTTCACATAAAATATGCATATTATAGGGGTGTTTAAATAAATACATGTATGAGTCCATGTACATGGTTGAATTATTTACAGATATTTACTTTTATAAATGTAACAATTTCCCTGCACATGTTTTAAAAATTTAATATACTAAAAAACACACAACAGGTTCTTGGGGGGATGGGGAACGTTCATTCTTCTGCCCCCCCCCCCCCTTAAATCCGCCACTGAATTATACAGAGTAATTATGTGACAGGACAATATGCATGGTACATACATCAAGATTATCATATATTTGATGTTACAGAGTGATCAACTATTTTACGTAGCCACAAATCCGCACTGCCTGACAACTTTGGAGTGAGACCGAAGACAGAATTTTTTAATATAAAATTGTATTTTTCTAACTGGGCTTATGATTACAAACAAAATATTGTGCTTAGTTACTGCAAGGACGGTACTTAGTGGAGCAATATTTTCTGCATCAATAGCAAACATTTCAAAAGTTTTCGAAAAAGTTTAGTAATTTTTTAGTTCTTTTGAGCCAGCCGAAATTTTCACTTTTGCCTTATTTAGATAAGTAGATATCTCTACCCGAAAAATATTCACAATGTATGAATAATAGCATTCACCATGTATGAACAACAGCAACATGTATCAATGGAATATTTTTGTGTCTAGTAGAGACTATGTAAGAATGTTTGTTTATTTTTGAAGTAAGTCTTCCAGCAATCATTTTGCTTGGAGGAATGGATACACGAGCTTTGGGTTTACATTGAGTATTTTATTCAGATTTTGAATACTGGTATGTCAAATTTATTGTTTACAGGCAACTTGATACAATTTCATCACAGAATTTATTGTAATAAGAAGTTCTTTAAAGTGAATGGTTTCAAAAAATTAGACATTATTGTGAAAAGCGCAGGTACTTGTCCCCTACATATTTCATAGTCGTATAAGGCAAATATTATTTGTAGTTTAAATAAAATTAAATTTAAAAATTTCAGTACAAAATAATGACTGTAATTTTAAAGTAGTCAAATTTTTTTATGACTACCTTGGCTTGTTTGCTTTCAAATCGACAACAGCAAAATTTTAATAGCTATTTTTAAAATAAAATTTTCTTGTTTTTTTTCTTTGTTTTTAAGTTTTGGGCAGATTTTAGTTGTTTGTAAATTTTTCTGGTAAGGTGAGTAACTAAGTGCGTTATTATCGTCTCCAAGGCTGTAGGACTTCTGGTGCCAATGCTGCAAGTCACATCACTGGCTTCATGCAATTCTTCCAGGATGCATGTAATTGACATACGTTGGCCAGCCTTGCCACAGGGTTGTTTTGGGTATTGCTCTGAGAATTTAGTTCCACCAGTTTGCATCTTTTGTTCACAATTAATATAGTTACGTCTGTATTGTTTGCTACTTTGATGTTGGGAAAATATTTATTAATAAGTTCTTAGCAAGTCAGCTATGCCCACATCATAGTGCTTGGTAGCAAATTGGTGAAAAGATAATAGTTACTAATTTATTGTTATCTACCATAATTTCTTACATGCTCTGTATTTTCTCTTCAAGCACATTGTTTTTATGTTCAAATTTCAGAAAATAATACGGTAAAAAAAGCCACTAGTATATGTGCATACAATGATAAAAATGTTGCAGCATAACCACAATGCTGACTATGAAGATTTCACAGGATAATATTGACAATAGTACATTTGTCACGGTTATGTCTACAACTGGCAAAGTTTCCATTCATATTTTGTGCAGCTTTTAGGGTTTCGGGAATCATTGGCACTAATGTTCTAGTAGGTGAATTAATGTACATTTTGTCTTTTCTCCAACGTCCTTTCGTAGAGAGAGGGAATGTTTCAGAGCCTCTTTGTCACCCTGCAACCTTCTTTTTGTATCTCACCTCAGTCGCCTCCCTCTACCCCCAGAATGCTCTCAAAATAAGAAATTGTCTGTTTGGTCACAACATAATTAAATTAAAATTATTAACACTTTACAGTTTAAATAAGTGTCTGTGAGAGCTATATCTTCAAAATATTTCCATAAAATTAACATCCTTATACGTGACAAAAAATGCTATTTTGGAACAGATATGAACTTGATAATTGGTTTTAACTTATGGTTACAGCTAACTTCCATAATTTTCTACACTACTGAAATACTAAGGAATGTAACACAACAGAACAGAAGGACTTACCTGTTCTTTCAACTTGACTTGTACAAAATATATCATAGGACATTTGTGATGTGCGCATTCTTCACATGACTGCACTCTTTCGTTCTTTAAGGGTGTTCACGTGGCAAAAATTCAAAATTTTATGTTTGCACAAACAACAGTCGTTTTGTGTTTTTTTTTTTTTTAAATTGCCATAAATGAAGTAAATTATCATTTGCAAAATTTTTTAAAAAGTACAAAGGAACCTCACTGCGTGTTTTTAAATATTTTAACATATTGCCCACAATATCTAATTTCATTAATAAATGAGGTTGCTAATCAAGTGCAGGCTCTGGTTTTCATACATTATGAGTGTGGATTTAACTTAGTGAAGAATGTCTGAGACACAAATCCTGAGACTGCTAATAGTAGAGATTAGGAAAGGACTCCTTTCACTTTTTATAAGTACGTAATGGGTACAAGGATATTACCCAAAAGTTTACAACTAAAATGCAGAATTTAATTCTGAGCTATTAAGCAAACCAAGAAGTAAAAAACATGGTAGGAATATACCAATACATCACATTAACTCTGGCCATTTTCTTCAAATTCAATGGCATGTAACATTGTGACTCATGACTAAGACTCATAAGACCAAAATGGAACAAAATACAAAAACAGTTCTTTCTGAAGACCCTCAGCTACCTTTCCGATGTACTGCAGTGCAAAAGACTGGATGCACAAGCAGCAAGAACTTCCCTCACATATCATACATATTTACGGAATTTGTTTTCCAACATAAAACTAACATCAGCACTGCAAGAGTGAGGTAAATAATATATTTCAAAAGTTAATCAAACAAAAATTAAAAATTTTTAATATGTCAAATTGTTTCTCAAACATTTTAAAAGTTCAGCCTTACACTCACATGCGTACATTTTAACAAATTGTTGTATGTCATATAAATATATACATCAATACTTTGATGCTGCCATCAATTGACATTACTCTTTACAATGCACTAATATTGTTACCATTGCCGTAAAAGAAAAGGTCTGAAACATTGACCATTCGCCCCCCCCCCCCACCCCCTGCAAACCCTTATAGATGACCAATTTATTTTATGGTACTGTTAATGGCAATAATATTCAATTGTCTTGTTTTGAAATGGTTAAGATAGCAATTATTGAAAATGTTATGTTATAAATTATGTATTCACATGTAAGGGGTCAGTTGAAAACAATGATATGAATAAAATAAATTATTAATGTGGTTTTTTTCCTAACAATAAAAAAATTACACATTTACAAAGCTTATCTTCGAAAATGTATTAAATACCATTCATTTGTGCGAGATTGTTTTGTTCCTTTACTTAAATAATGTTTACTTTACATTAACTTATGTTAATGAGTGCATAATGTTATTTTGAAATATTTTACAATTTACCATTTCTTAGAAAGTTTAAAAAGAAGAAACAATTATGAATGTTTAAATGTAAAAATTTACACATGTTTTCATTGAAAGTTGTCAATAGTCAGATGTTGGTACTGCTATAGACAACTGTACATTAACATTCAGGTGGGGCATTAGTCACCACATTGGATTACATATTTTATTTTTCACTTTTTTTTAATTCTGAGAAGAGAAGCAATAAATCTGTAGTTATAGTGTGAATTACATTTATCTTGTATTACAGTACAAGCAGAACTTTAACGTATATTTAGGCTGCAACTAGTCAAACTATATATTTTATGGTCTTAGTTTTCTGGCCTGATTGTGGCAAGAATATACAAAAAAAGTTCAACTATGATGAATGACTGTACTGTAGTGCAAGATAATAGAACTCACAGTATAACCACAAATTGAAAACTTGTCTTCTCAGAGGGAAAGGGGAAGAATAAAAAAATTATACACACACACATATACACTAGCAGTGCGCACGTGGCTTTGCTCGCGTGTTACTCATGGCAGATAATATTTGCTTTAATTGAAAAACCTCTTTGTACAACAGATTAGTAGTTTAGTCATCAAATGTTAGAATGACCAAGCTGGTAACTCAGCTAACTCTGCAGCAGGATAAGTAACTATAGTGGTCCATGCGAAAGCAGTCTTAAGTATGTCCCTGCTACTGATAGCGACTTTGCTGGACCATATTTATAGTCACAACAAAGTTAACATTGTGGAGTAATTACAGCCTCTTTGATGCAAGAGAGTAATAGAATAAAATACGTAGCTTATGTGGTATGAAGACTGATTTCCCCCAAACACAACCATTGGTGATGGTGCCCTCAATAACGTTTTTTTTTTTCAACACCTTCACTTGAAGTATATATAGTGAAATTAGGCAGTTTTAGTAGAATAATGTTTTGCAGGAATACAAACGTATTTGGTGCCGAAAACTTGAGGTTAGTGAGATGGTCTATGTGGGCTGATGCTGTCGAGGAACTTCTGTGGATATATAATCCATTTATACCACTTTTGAACGATTTTATCAAAATTGCACTAATTTCATCTACCTTGCAGTTTTTGTGTAACAAAATTGCACGTTTGCACAGCCTTTAACGGAATTTGAGTCCAGAACCTCTTGAACAATATACCACAGCTACAAATAGCTGCACCACATAATGTCGAAAATATTCATTGTCACCTCTCAGTTAGGTTGGAGAGGAAGTTGGCTGATTATTAAAATTGTGGACGGTGTAAGATGAAGCGGAGATGGTGCTGGATTGCGAAATGGGCGCCACCTAGCAGTTTGCCCGGCTAGGACGGTGTGTGGTCGATTCAGGGCATGGTTTGTTCGGCTGGCGATCCTCTCCTTCCTGCAGTGGTGGATGGTGCTGTGGTTGGTAGCTACAACATGGAAGCACTCAGAGAAAACTAGCTAACTCACCACGTGGGTTCTTCGGGTCACCCACACAACCCCTTGCCCTAGGACTAGAATGATAGTCAGCTCTGACACGTTACTAAATAATTAACAACAGACTTACTTGATTAGCGGTGTTTTATTTGCAAACACACAGGTAGCACGTTACAGTGGTCGCCACGTGGTCACGCACA